>PVKN010003981.1:0-35074 GCA_004027915.1 Capromys pilorides
AGAACTTCTGTTCTGCCAGTATGTAAAATTCAAAACAACTTCATCCTGAGAGGTCAGCGGGTGCACAAGCAGTTTTGCTTTGTTTTGAGGCTTTTGTCTGGGCAAGGGAGCTGGGGTGACAGCCAGGATGCACCTGAGCCAGGATGCTGAGGCCTGAATTGCACATGGGATTGTGTTTGCCTTTTGCCTGGATGATGCTAGACAAGCCACTGGACTGTCTGAGCCTGGTTTTCATGCGGAATGAGAGGTTTGGCCTCGAGTAGCACTTGCCATACCTTAACGCAGATGCAGATGCAGATCCCTGGGGATCTTGCACATCAAGATTCTGGCTCAGGAGGTCTGGAAAGGCACTGGGATTCTCCCTTTAGTAAGCCCCTAGATATCCAGTTGCACCTGCCCTATATGTTAGGGATTGCTAGAGAAAAAGATCCAGTAGGCTGTTTATAGATATACAGAAAACGATTCAGTGCCTTTTCCACAAACAAGAGCTTAACTGATGGCTAAGTATGGAGGTGTTGCTTTTGGTTGTCTGGCATACAGAGCCTTTTAAAGTCAAACTCCAATTAGGGAATTCGGGGGACCCATGACTATCCTGACTTCAGCCCCAGCAATGAATCCATTTTAGGCCTCACCAATCAAGGCACTTCACTGAAACAATGACTGGTTCATACATGAACACATGGTGGTGGCAGGCTAATACAACACAAGGCACTTGCGGCTGTAACTACAGTGGAAATCACGTTCTTTTAATGGGCAACTAGACTAGAGCTAGGATGTTAACCAAAGGTTAATATCATGATAAAGACAAAAGAAAGCAAAGCTGAGTGATTTGGTAACATTCATTTAAACTCCTTGATGCTACCATGTCTTAGAACATAACCCTGGCTTCCTCAGGCACACAAACTAGCCACAAATATAACAGTTGCATGCAGGAGACTTATGCATTTGAGATGTATCTTCAAAATTATTGTTTCTTAATCTATAGTGGAGGTCAGAAACTTTTCTGTAAAAAACAGATGCTCCTTATTTGAGGCTTGCAGAGTGCAGGCTGCCCGCAGGGACTAGTCAGTTCCGCCATTGTGGCACCAAGGTAGCCAGATACAGGCTGAAGGAAATATTTCCACAAACTTCACTTTCTACGTTGGTATCCAGTCTGTTTAGTAAGCCATAGTTTGCCAGCTCCTGATCTAAGGCGAAGGACTTACACGATCTGAAGAGAAACCAGAGTATGAATTCCTGATCTAGACAATCGACACAGCCCTGCTTTATAGTTTTGCCAATTTCCATGGCACAAACACCCCACCATGGTGAATTTCTGCTACCAACGTAATCCCTGAATGCAGAGCCAGAACAAACACTAACTTCCCATGCTATAGTATTTGCGACACAGAGGTGTAACAGTTATAACTTAAGAACATAGCTAATAGTAAATGTAGCAAAATATCCAGAAAATGATGGGTTTTCCTTGGTAGCATTTCCTTAAGTGTAAGTTTAAAAAATTTACTTTTAAATAATAGCTTGGTCTAATCCGCTGTACAAAATTCCTGAAAATTTTGTAGTTGGCTCTTGTAAGGCAGTACATCTTGTCTCCAACACACGCTGGCACCCTTCACAACCATTTTTAAACAGTTCAAAAGTGAAACAGAGAAGTCAGGGTCCAAAGGTATCACAACAGCAGATCAAAGTTTGGAAAGGGATTAACGACATCTTTAGGAATTGCAGTTGAAAATTCCAGTGTATTAGACAAGTCCTTTTTGAAATGGTAATGTCTGGTACCTGAGTAGAAAAGACAATTAAGATAATGTGTTAATTTTCTGCTCGAATCTGACAGTAATATTTTGATCCTGTTAATTACCCAGAGAACAGAAAATATATAGAACGTGATAGCTTTGTGCGGAGCTGACATGCTTGCTGCCTGGTTAAGTAGGAGCACTTATCCTATAATTAGCTGCTTGGAATGCAATTTCCATTCCTTCCTAAATACGCCTACTAAAAAATAAACCAATGTAGTGTTTCAGAGATATTCTAATTTGGGTTTCTCTCAGGGAAGGCAGCCACTGATTATTTACTAAAACTTATTTGCCTTTCAAAACTATCAGAAAATGGCTATCTATTTGCTAATGATTTCTGGCAGGTGAGGGTTAATCAATGCCTTATGAACACCACAAGACCTCATCATTGTAGCCCCAGCATGCTCTCCTTCTCTGAAGAATAAACTTATCGATGTCACTAACCGGCCATTTTAATGAGAGTTCATTACAAAAGGATAGTGCAATTGGCAATCCATAAGGGGGCAAAATGTGGGCCCAGAATTTTTTCAGACATTTGAAAAATAAGGTTTCTACAAAATAGGAGGAACAGAACTTGACTGTCTTCTGAATGGAAATCAGAACCAGATTAGCTATGCATTTCACTAGATGCAATTTATTTGCTCTTTGGAAGCAACACCTTGCCTGTGACCCAGGGATCTCTAGAAAGACAGACCCAGTAGGCTATCTATAGATATATAGAAAAGATCTAGTATGAGAACTGGCTCATGTGACACGGTGGCTGCTTGCAAACTGAAGAATGATGACCAGGATTCCCAGTCTGGACCTGAGAACCAAGGCGCCTGTGGTGTGGGCCCCACCTCGGTCCAAAGACCAGGGACTTGGGGATCTCAAGTACAGGAGGAGATGGACATCTCAGCTTAAGCAAAGAGGGTGAATCCAACCTTCTTCAATATTATTCCATATAAACCATCAACAGATGACTAGACACTTAAAGTGAGGACAATCTTCTTTATTCACTACACTGATACCAATGCTTGACTATTGTGGGAACCTCACAAACACGTTAAAAACAATGTGTGTCAGTTATTTGGACTTCCTATTGGTCTGTCAAGGTAACACATTGAGTGCCTCCCTTCCCCTAGAAAAGCTCCTATCGAAGTTAAGCTTGGTGAGTATGGTAGCATTTAGTCTGCCACCTAATTACAACCTGTAGGTACCTACAAAATGGTATATATTCTACAAAAGCACAGAGCATTGCTTTCTTGGTATTTTTCTATCATATGTCTATGTGTTTGATCTCGGGTATTTTAAGCAAGTACATTAGAGTAGAAATAACACTAGGCCTGTGGCAGAGCCTCCAGGCCCAAATTCAAAGTCATTCTGTTTCTAATTGTGAAACTTGCAAGAAGCATGAACACTCCCTGGCCCTTGAGTGTCCACCTCTGTGAACAGGGTCATTGGACCATCAAGGCAGCACTTTCTAAACCACTCTCCAAGGGAGAAGAATTGCTATTTTTGCCTCTGGATCCCCTCACAGAGAGGTTGTGCTTTATAACACATGCTTAAAGATCTGCAGGATGCAAGCATGCACTTAATAATCTTCAGATTTAAGAGGCAGAATTGAGGAAAGCTTGACATTCATTGCTCTGGGGAGCCTGATTGCATGGGTTTGGATCCCACCTCTGTCACCTAGTTGATTCCTACAGGTCTTTGGGGGACATTACCTTCTTCCTTGGTGCCTTAGTTCCTCATCTGTAAAATAAGCAAACGTGCACCAGGATGCAACAGAAGTGGAGCTATGGAAGCATTATTATTACTTTCATCATAACGATCAGGAACTTAGCAATAATACAGTGTTCCACAATCTATATTCAGCGTTGAGTACTAGGCAACGTGTGCTCCTGAGAGTTGCAGCAATAGGAAGTGGAGGTTCTCCTTTTAGGTTTGTTGCTGTCTGTTGTCCTTGATTCAGATATATCACCCAGGTCCTAGTGTCCATTATTTATTCTTCTTTCTTCTCTGTTGTGTCGCTGGGATCTGCTCATGGACTCCAATGCAAGGAGTGTGTGTGTGTGTGTGTGTGTGTGTGTGTGTGTGTGTCTGTGCATCTGAAGATTTCAAGGAACCCATTCATTAATATATTCATTTTGTTGGTACATGTTTATAATATACAGTTGATTATAGTTAAAGACACATCGAGACTTATCTCCCTCAAAATATCGCCCTTTATTTCAAACACATTTATGCCATTGTTTTTGCCACTTTCTGAAGCAGTTCTGAAAGTCTCATTTCATGAAGACTTTATAGTTGAGTTCTGTGGCAATCTCCATGTCTTCAGCTGATTAAAAATGTCTGCCTTTTCTTGGTCATTTTGACTCTGGTGAAGAACTGAAAGTGAGAGCACCAGATCTTCTGAGTAGGACAATGAGGATGGACCATAAACATTTCATGGGCCTGCCTTTCTCTTGGATGGCACTGAGCAGCAGTGTTCAACATATTCTTGATCAAATTCTGGAAAAACACTCACAGAAGAAACTTCCAAAAGCTGCTTCAGAAAGTGACCAGAATGATGGGATAAGTGTTTTAGAATTGAGAGGAAGTATTTTGACAGAGCTTAGTGCAATGAGTATTTTTTATTTTATAAAGGAGTACAACATAGTATTAAAACAGAAAAAATGACAAGTGATATAGAATTTCATTTAACAAACTAATATGAATGTGTATTTTATTATAGCAAAATTCTTAAAAACTTGAACCTGGGCTGGGAAGATAGATTTGAGGTCTAAGTGACTGCCTGGCAAACACAAGCATCCAAGTTCTATCCTGGTAGTGCATGCTGTGCTGGCCCCAAAACCCAGTGTGGTTGAACTTTCACCATATAGTTTGAGCCTGCCATACAGAAGGACACTCTTTCAGAAGATCTGCATTTTAAAAATATTTCACACTGTAAAATTGAAGGTCTCATTTCTAATGGAGGAGTCAGGTGAGAGCATATTTTTAAGACAAATGGACCTAGCAGGTGCTCCTAAAGCCATATCCTTTTTATAGTTCTTTATTCATTCATTGGACACACTTATAGAGGGATTATTCTATGCCAAGTATTGTAAAACCTGCTAAAAATCTAACGGTGAAGAAAGCAGATTTCTTGCTTGGAGTCGTCTCAGAAATCATGAGGGATTCTGATCCAGCCTGGAGGCTTGGGAAAGGCATCCCCAAGGAACTGAGACCCATGCTGACATCTGAAAGAGAGGGATTTTAAAGGCAGAGTCTAAACAGAAGGAGTAGGACCTGCAAAGACTCCAGGATGAAGGAAGCACAGTATATGTGGAAACTGAAAGGCAAGAGATGGAGAAGGCAGGGGGAGGGTGAGAGGGCAGCCCACATAGCAGGTCTTCTTAGGGCTGGTGAGAAATTTAGCTCATCCTTTGATTCTAAAAGGTTTAGAGTAGGCCATAATAGCTCATTAGAACACTTTGCCTGTAGTGACGCAAAGGCTTGGGGGAGACCAGAGAACTGGAGAGGGTGCAGCCAGGTGACTCCTGTGGTGATCCAGGGAGGAAACAGTGCTGTTGAACTTGGCAGGTACAGAACAGATGGAAACTGTAGAGCCTGAAGACGCCTCAAGGAGGCTAAGCTGCACCTGCTCCAGGCTCTTGGCTTCTCTGCACTGCCTGGGGTCCATTTTGCACTTTCCCACCTCCTCTTTCTGGGGCAAGGGCTGTGTCCTTTCCATCCTACAGCTTCTCTAGAGCTTGCTCCAGGCTGCTGTGTGGGGGCACCCAGTCTAGGTAATGAGATGAAGCCATTGTAGAAGCTGCAAAGCTGGACACGAAATGATTGCCAGGCTCGGATGAGTCAGACTGATGTGGACTGAAAATCCAGGGTTGGGGACAGAATCGGAAAGGGCTGAGCTAGTTACTGATGCAGCAGGCTTGTGTCCCATGGGTCAGATGCAGCCCAGAAGCTTTTGTTGTTGTTAGGAATGCACTGTGCTAATTAATAAAGTGATTATATTTTAAAGTTTAGAGATAAATTAGATGCTAATTCTTAGCAAAATGAAGTATTGGGAAATTTTGCATTAAAAATCTACATTTCTAAATTTTGTTGGGGCCATGGGGGCCTGGGCTGTGTAACATATTTCCCTGGTCAAAGCTTGCACTCTGTTGCCCAGCCCAGCCCCCCACTGCTTGCTGTGACTGCCAGCCTGGAACCTGATGTCATCACAAGTGCTCATCCTCCTTTCTATCCTTAGCAAGAAAATAAACCTAGACTGAGGAAGCAATATAAGAGCAAACATGTTCCTGTGGAAAGTGTAGTCTTAGAACTAGCATATAAGCAAAGTGCATCTGTTCTTTTCTTGTTGCTGCAACTGTTTCTAAACCCTGCCTTTGAGTATGGAATGGCTGATTCAGCTGTGTCCTCTCACTATTTAAATGTGCTCCTGAGGACTAGAGAGGGGAAGCAACTCATCAACAGTCACACAGCAGTAGAGGGCAGGTTAGGAGGGCAACCAGCCAGTGGTGGGAACGGACTGACAGATCAAAGAAAGATGAAGAAATAGGACAAAGGAAATGATTGAGAGGTGAAAACACCTGGGAAGAGGCAGATCAGGTTCCTGGTGAAGGACGAAGAGGAGCTGGAAAGAAGAGATGGTGAGGAAATGTTGTTCCTCAAAGTTCAGAATCCAATGGTCTCTCCAGGGAAGCCAGACAATGGCAGTGGAAGGTGGCACACATGAGTATGACAGCGGTGAGACACACAGGAAGGTCCTGCCAGGACACCCAGTAGCACCCACAATAGAAATGATGAGACCTGGCTCTCTATGACACATATGCAAGCAGTGTAGGGCAAATGGGGCCAGCTGATGAGCCCCAGCCCAGTGAGTATTAGTATCAGCCCTGGGACTTGGGCTGGGGAGAGGGAGGCTCACAGCTGTGGGAGCCTTGTGCCAGGGCTCTTCCCTTCCTTGTGTCTAGAAAACTCCTAAATGCATCTTCAAGAAATCTAAAAACCAGTACTTGGGGGTGTAGCTCAGAGCTAGATCACTTGCCTAGCATTGGATTTAAGCTCCAGGATTGAAAAATAAAACACTCGTGTGTATATGTGTGTGTGTGTGTGTGTGTGTGTGTGTGTGAGAGAGAGAGAGAGAGAGAGTGTCCAGTTTGCACCAACAATATCTTCCAAGCATCTAACCACCTGTGGAACACCTTCTGATGTCATCCAACATGCAACTTCTTTGTTTATCAAACCTTTGAGTCCTGATATAATTATAAGTCACAGCCAAATGGAGATAAAGCAAAATTGAATTATTACCTTAAAAACATTGATTTGACCAAAAACTAAATAAAACACACAAGCTAAGGGAAGCATTCAAAGAGATCAGTTAAACCAAATGTCGCTACACATACTAGGAAATAGGGACCCTTATGCACTGCTGATGAAAATATCAATGGTGTGATCACTTTAGAGAACCATTTAGCAATGTCAAATAAACTTGAGTGCCTTATGGTTTTACAGTTTTTACAACTGCACACCTGTCCTGAGGAAGCGTTACCTTTGTGCACAGAGACCCACCCTCATGCACCCCTAAGATATTTACTGCAGCAGCAATTGTGAAATTTTGGGCACCATGTAATGTGTCTCTCTAAGTAGGGAGGTGGCAATGTCACCCAGTAGCCTGGGATTCTTAGGATAGCTTGTTAAGATTCAGTTGGCCAAGGTATGATAGTAATTTCACCGTGGTTACTTGCACCAAGGCGCAGGCCAACTGAGCTACCCTGTTCCCTTTAGCTACCCTGTTCTACAACCCCTGGATTAGTCAGCCATGACAGAAAGCATGAAGAGGACACTCAGTAATGGTTTACCAGCCTTGATATGTTCATATCAGTCAACTGCACTTATAAAATGCAAGCAGAGTACAAAAAGTGATTAAATTACAGTATAGTATTTTAATATTAAAAATGCCCTGTAGTAAACATGCATTGCTATGGATTCCCCTCCCAAATACTCCCCTTGCTTCATCCACACCTGGCTCATCATTCTTGCCTCTTTGTGAAACAGTTCTAAAAGTCTTCTTTTGTTCTTTATGAGGTGTGGTCAAACTCACAGTGAGTGCCCTGCTAGTGACACCCAATGCAAAGGCAGGCTTGTCACTTTGGTGTGTCCTCGTGCATCTTACTCACCAGATCTGGCATGCTGATTTCTCACTGCTCCCCAGAGTCAAAATGACCTTGAAGGCTTTCGATTGATTGAGGACCTCAAGGCTGCCATGACAGCACAAAAGAAAACATCCAGAACTGCTTCAGAAATTGGTAAGAGTGAAGTGAGATGAAATATTTTGAGGGGAAGTAATGACAACATGTCTTCTGTTATAAATTTTTGAACACATAAACATCCACCCAATATTCCAGTTGCACTTCTTATGTACTCAAACTACTGCTCTACCATAGAGTTACACTGATTATGCTTTAACATTCAGGATATTAATCAGTTTAAGGAATGCTCTCATTATAGAAGGACATTTTTTCTTAAATTTCTACATTCTAAAAGAGCAATTTTCCAATATTATTCTATAACATAGATAGGATATTATTAGATGTTATAAATATAGCTCTGTTTTCAAGAAATGGCTAAACAGAAAGGGATATGGGGTATTGAAAAGTTATTCAGAAAAAAATTTCCGGCCCTTTTAAGATCTAAGGATTAACTATCTTGAGACTTTTCTCGTGTGAAACATCTTAGTGTCATTGATACCAGGTTAGTGGGGCTTCTGTACATTTTCATGACTGAAAAACATTGTTTCCCTGGTTTTGAAAACATTTGTAAGAGCGTGGTGATGGGGGAATGTCTGAATTTGAAAGGAAGTCTTAAAGGTTTATGAAGTCACGGGAAGGTTCTTAAATGGCCTAACCAGATGTTTTGAAGTCTGATACACCCTTAACCCAAACTAAAATTCATAACAAAGTCAAAAGCAATAGAATCCAATGGATTCCAAAGTGTGTGTCTGAACAAAATAATGGGGCCCAATTTCTAGTTAGAAGACATTACATTACCATGGAAACAATGCTACACGTAATAAAGTTTGAGAATGAAATAAACATAAAAGGTAAATTCTGTCACACTGGCTAAGCCGAGAATCAACATTTTTGAGGCTGTTCAGGGTCCAAAGTAAGAGCCTGGGCCCCACAGCCGGACCACATGCTTTAGGCTGTGGCTCTGCCGCTGGGTGGCAGAGGGACCTTGGGTGAATTGTGTGACCTCTTTGCCCCTCTTGTTTCCTCATTTGTAAATCGGGATTAAAAACAGTACTGACCTCATATAATTGAAGAAGATGAAAGAGTTTATAGCAATAACCAGTGGTCAAGACATTTTTCCCATTGTAATTATTATATTAGTTTTTGAATGTTAGCACTTATGGAAACAGTGACATGAAGGCCATTTTTTAAAAAAAAATTTAAACATAAGATAAATTTAAATTTTAAAATATTTTTAAAGGTGGAAAAGAAATAAAATGGACTCTACACCTCTCCACCCAATCAAGGGTGTAATGCGAATCCTTTAGCTGGTTGGTGGGCTGGTTTTGTGATGGGGAGATGTTTCAGTTTGAATGGATTTGATTTGGTATTAAAGCACCTGAGATATTAACCAAAAACGTCCTGAGGAGACAGAATCAACAGTGGCGCTCAGTCATAGCCTGAGTTTCCAAACTCACAAAATCAACAGAACACCAGGCTGGGGGTCCTGAAGATCTGATTTATGTCCTGGCCTTGCCTCTAATTCCATGGCTCAACCAAGTTGCTTCTGCTCCCTGGCCCGTACTTCCTTACTGCCCCCCAAAATGAATAGTGGACATGATGGCTTAAGGAAAGAAGAAAGTTTCCTCGGAGTCTCGGTGCTTCTCGGAGCCTGCCGGGTCTGACAGTCCCAGAGGCAGACTGGATTCGACTTGGTCCAGCCAGCAGCACAGGGTGCCTCTGCTCCCCAAGCAGCAGCTCTCCAAGTCCACCGCCGCCGCCGCCTTCTCACCTCTCAGAGGATCCCTGCTGGAGGATGGGAAAGGAAAGGTCCACACTGGGTCCTCAGGCTGGGCGAAGCTCTTTGCGGTGATCACCCACTGCTGACCCCTGTTCAAGTTGTTAATGTCACACTCAAAGCGCTGCCTGTCCCATTGGAGAAAAGAGTAGAAATCATTTTACTTAGAGCAGAGCCAAAGAAATAAATATTCGAACAGCAATAGCTCATTATTTTTGAGGACTCTGGAATGAAAGTGTATGGTGAAAAAACAACACAACAAGCGCTAGCATTTCCATTCTGAATAGACAATATATGCCAGGAGCTCTGAAATAAAGATAGTGCGATGCGTTTATTATTCCTTCTCTTTAAAACCTGCATTAATTCTGATTTCTATTTAAATAAGAATGATTAAATTTTATCAGCTGAGATGGAAATATTGTGATAAACACTGGCTCGTGGCCAAACTAATCTCCCAAGCCCACAGCTTAGGGCCATTGTCTTGTATAGATATTTGAATGGCAGTGGGCTTTTATCAGTATTTCTAAAGGCACTCGTTTAATTATGTGGTTGTAAGGATTTTCAAAACCCAAAAGAATACTATCAATACATATTCATTTCTTGGATTAATTCAACATTAACATCAGAAAATATTGTTATTTAAGGGATGCTTTTACTTGTTTTTGATTTGCAAAAATAATAAATAAATCAGCATCCAATTTTGCTCACAATAGTGTCTCTTAAATTTTCTGTTTAACTGAAATTATAAAAATGCACAGTGAAGTGAGGCTGGAATTTAGGATTACAAGGGACAGAGTGGGGCTCAGGAACTGCCCACAAGTCTTTAACAAAGAAGTGTACTTCATGGAGGTTGAACCATTGCTGGGACATGAAATCTCTGAACTAGAAAATGCCTGTACATACCCAAATCTTGTCAGCTAATATAAGGTTATGTAAATGCCCCAGCGAGGAATATGCTCAGGGTGGGGTGATGTTGGTATTTGCTGCACAAAATGCCCATATCTGAAAATTCAAGTAATCTGGATTCAGTTGTTATAGAGACAGGACATTTCCTCCAAAATTGGTAAAAGACATAAAAATATGTTTTATGTATTTAGCTTGCATAATGGTTCCTCAAGAGCAGATCTCTATTACTTTTTTTAACAATATGGTGAATCTCTATTTTAAGCTTGGGATTTTGCTTGCATTAGGCTGACTGAATGGGATGTGCCCACTCACTGAAATAGAGAAACGTGGCTGGCGCATGCAAACTCCACTTCTCCTCATTCTTTGTCTTTCCATTTGATTAAAATCAAGGACATGTCCAGGCAAACAGTGATGATAGGTCACTCTGATTTATATTTTTCTCTTTTTTACTTTGGACCTAGACTTCTAGGCCAACCCTTTTAAAGGTTCCCATAACTGAAAAGGGAGATATTTAGATTTGATCGATAATTGCTGAGAGGTACAATCTGTTGCAACACAAAGTCTTCTAAAATTCAAGGAGAGTGTTTAGTTTATAGGGTTGCAGAGGTTAAGGGAAGTCTAAAACCCATTTCTGTCCGTGTGCTCAGGGAACACTAACTGCAGCATGATATCCCACGTGTGAAAGAATAGTTTAGGGGCCAAATACACTGACGCTAGTTAAAACGTTCCATTACCACAGGACTTCTCAGAGCCTTTAATAAGCTAATTTGTGTTAATTAATGGTGTGCACCATTAAACATGTCTGACCACAGAATGCTTTTTTCCAAGGAGCATCTTATGACACTAGTGCTTCGGAGATCCTGTTTCAAAACAAACTGCTCTAGGCAGAAATATTGATTTTAAAGATACTAGAAAATAAGAGGCAGGTGCAGCTAGTTACAGGCTAGTGTGGAGCTACGGCAGTTTGCAGACTTCAGTGGGCACTGCAGTCACCTGGGGGTCTCGTAAGCCAATCCCATAGGTCTGGCAAGGGCCTGAGGCTCCGCATTTCTATCACTCACAGGTGATGTCTGCGCCACCCGTCTACACACTGGCTTTTCCAAAAGAAGCAAGAAGCTAAGCTGTTGATCTGCAGACCTTGTCCTTGCCTCATTCGGAGCACTACCCAGCAGTGCTGTGTCACAGCAGCGCGTGACATTCCTCTGCTCCCCTTTGCTTTTGCGCTCTCCAGGCTTACACAGTGACGGAAGGTCACGTGGAGATGGCGGACGTGCTAGGTGTGGTGGTGCGGCCTGCCATCCTGCTGGTTGGAGGTGGGGGTTGGGGGGACCTTGGAGCCCAGCCAGGGCAACCCAGCAATTTAGCAAGACCTTGTCTAAAGAGTAAAGTTTGAAAAATGAAACAAGTTCTGAGGATGTCACCCCATGGCAAATCTAGCATGCATAGGGTGCTAAGTTCAATTCTCAGCACAGAAAACAAAAACAAAACAAACCAAAGTTTGGCTTCTATCACGAGTTTTCTTTTTGCTATACTATAAATTGGGAACATAATAAAGATTTTTACCAAAGTAGTGTATTCCGAAGCTCTGTATAGAAAATTAATGCTGTAAAACTATTTTTTACTAAATTTAATCAATAAAGGAGGCTTTTCATGGATTTTATCATGTATTTTCTAATTCTGAGAACAATGCAGCTAACCAAACTTTGCTTAATAATTGGGCAACTGCCTAGCTGTCACTGTAATATGAATAGACGGTGACTGCCAGATGTTTATGCAGCATGAAGAGTACACGCGACAAGGAGAACACACTCATCTCGACGCTTCAAGAGCTACTGCGGCATCCTGTGTATCATCCTGTGGTCTGTCTGTATTGACCAGGAAAAATCAGTTCGCGGAAGCTGTTTCCCTAGAACAATTAGGTACTTTGTCCACTGAAAGTGGGGGGTGGGGGTGGTTAAAGATAAATGACCCCCAAATGTACTGCTTGACTCAGCTTCTCATCTTCCAACAAATATTTGTGGACAAATTTGAAAGCCAGACAATGCCTATGTTTGCACAACACCAAAACGAACCAAAAATTCAACAAACTGGATGGGAAATGGTTAGAATACTGCTATTGCTTCCAGGCCAGCCTTGGCCTCCAAAGAAGCTGAGCTCCCAGGTCAGCCACAGGAGTGTTTGTCAGGCACCCCACTGATCTCCATAAGAAGAGATCTGAACATTCCTCCTTTTCCCTGTGGCTGGAGGAATAAGAATGATAGATTCTGCTGCCAGGAGCTGTAGCTTCTGAGCGCAAGTGGCAGAATCGAACTCCAGGCGGAAGGCCAGGAGACTTCAGCTAGTTAGGTCTTTATGCTGAGTGACAGCTCAGAGTCCCAACAGCTTGAACTTGAGTTCCAGCTCTGCCCCTGGCAAGTTACAACATCATGTGTGGTCTTCTCACTGTGAGATGGGAAGTAGTGGTGCCTATCTCGTAAACTTACAAGCATGACATGGGAACATTTGCAGAAGTTACTTAGCCACTCCTTAATTATGTTTATTATACTTTCTGCTTAGCTGCTTTCATACATCCTCACAAGCCATCCTACCCACTAACCTTGTGAAACAATAACAGATCAACAAGGCCTACGACACCACCTGCAGCCACAAGGATATCTTGGAGCTTAGGGAGGTTAACAAGCCAGCAACCTTACACACTGCAGTGTGAAGATCACCTGGGATATTCTCCTTAAAGGAGGAGCAATTGTTTGCATTTTGGCTGAAGCTGACTCTATTTCTATGTATTAATATATACAAAGTAGCTAGGACTTGTTCTTCTTCCTTTAATTAGCTTTAAGCACTGCAAACTGGGCTAGCCAAGGTGCTGATATATATTGTTCGAAGCAAGACAACAGGGCAGTGTTTCTCCCCTCATGAGATGACCCCCTCTCCTTTAGCTCCCCCAAATAAAACATGCGTGAGCCAACGTGAGGCAGGATGGAGAGCCATGCTCCAAGCTGTCTGCTGAGATCCAGCCTCAAGATAAGAGGCTATGACTTCCCAGGACATAAAAGATTACACATCAGAGCTGAGGCATGAACCCCAAAACATCACATAATACCTAAACTGTGTTATACAGATTACTCTTTCTGCATATCCTCCACTCCGCATATTGTAGAGGTGATTTCAGGCCTCCTACCTAGCGGAGCTCACAGCATTCACCTATTCCCCACCACTCTCATAGTCACTCATCTTCAAGCCACTCCTTTTTTACAACTTAATAAACCCAGGTTGGGCCCTGGGTCGAGGCCTTTGTTCCAGCTAACCATCTTTATAACTTGTTGTAGGGTCTGTTGGCTCCCAACGACTTCAAGTATGTCTTAATGCACGTATTCTCACCTTGGGTTACATTAAAAGTAATAGATTAAAATGAATTCACTAACACTCCAATAACTTTTCCATGAGATGACAAATATGAACTTTCTGGGTCACAACAAAAGCCAGAAAGGTCTCTCAATAGTGCAGCAAGGGCCACATAGGAAGGAAGAAGCAGCATTTCTCCCAGCTTTGCCAGGGTTTTCTATAGCAAGTCCAGCAACATACCACTTTGGCAGAATGCTGTACTATGTCCCTAATTTACAATAGTGTAAAAAGAAATCTATTTTCAGATCCAGAAAACACTTCCTTAAACTCAATGTGACTTTCTGCCATGGCAAAGATTCTTGCAGATGAATTGAGGAAGGTGGAGAGAGGTGGGGAAGACAGCAATATGATACCCTAGAGAAGAAAGCTCTCAGGTTTCTCTCCAGTCTTTTCAGTTTACTCTCCTTCCAGAGTCCAAAATCTCACCCTGATCTCTTCTCTGAACCTCGAGCTTGAAGCACTGATAGCTCTTGCTCTGCATCCAACTTGTTCTGTATACCTAACTTGACTTTCCTCCCACACACCTCATTTCACAGCTCATGTGTCAGTTGGGATCCTCCTAAAGGCAGAGGCTACAATGAAGTTGGAAGAGTTCTTGGAAGCAATAGCCAAAAAAGACAGAAGAGGAACACATTATTTAGCTACTGCTGGTAAGCAATTTCCTTATCGTTTCTATTGGCCAAGAGAGGGACAAACATTAACTGGTACCTTTTGCTCAAGGTCTCTCCAAGTCTGTAATAAAAGCAGCCGAAGTTCTAGTCTCATCTAAAGTCTAACACGGAGAATGTACTGCTTCCAAATCATTCAGACAGTCATTAGTATGTTTCACTTTCTCGCAGGCTATTGAGCTGAGGGCCTCAGTTTATCACTAGCTGTTGCCTAGAGACACCTTCGGTATCTTGCCAGGTGGGCTTCTCTGTGGGACTGTTCCCAACATAGCGGGCTGCTTTACCAGAGTGAGTGAGTGGGAGGGAGACTAAGAGGGTGCCAGTAAGAACAGTCATGGTATTTGTAGCCTAAATGTAGTAGCAACATCATGTTGCTTTTGTTGGCTTCTATTTGTTAGAAGCAAATCACTAGGTTTTGCATACACTGAGGGGGGATGCTACAAATACTGAAAGTCAGGGACCATTGGGTGTCACCATAGAAGGCAGCCTGGGACAAGTGAGGAAGCAGGGCCTGCAAGGAAAAGCCTTTAATCATGATGCAGATCTGACACTTATGAAATGAAAAAGGGGGAGGAAGCAGGAATAGGAAGACAGAGCCTCAGAACATGATGTTCAGCTGATAAAGTATCAGCCAACTCAACAGGGAGTTCCAGTACAAAGCTTGCCCATTGGTAGAGCACAGCATCATGCAAAAATAGCCAAGACTTGGCTGTTAGCTGCAGACTTCCTAGGAAAGGCCTGGCATTAGTTGGAAGCTGAGGTGAACCCGGAGGACCAGTAGCTAGGGGCTATTGGGTGACTGTCTTCCTTGCAGCTAAATGACAGGCTCTTCCTTGAAGAGAGATCTAAGCAGCATACCTTCATGGCTGTCATCCTTCTGTGTTCAGATCAGTGTCTGCATAATCTCGGCACTCATAAAACACTTCCACTGAATGTTTGTCAAATGTATGATTTGTTAATGCTTATAAAATATCATTTATTATTTATGTGAGATGAATATTCATAATCATATTGAGAGAGTAGCCAATTGATGACATGTGCTCAAACCACAGGGCTGTCTGATCTACACTGATACAGCATCAGAAGTTGACCTTTTCCCCACTTCTTCCAAGTGAACTTGACTTTGTGCACGTAGCCTTAGAAAAGTAGCCTATGCAGACCAAACAAAATTACAAGTGACGAGTTTCTCTGCCTTTTCATCTCACAAGTTCTTAACTGAAAACAGAGACTCCACAAAGTGCCAGTGGCTGGAGTCTGTTCTTGCCTCCTCCTTGTGGGAAGCACATCCCACACCACTGCACCCAGGAGAACATGTTCCTACTCATATATTGCTTAATTTGTCCTCCTTCAAAAGCACTCAAGATGTTTTGCTAAATCAGATACTACTAAGCCAATCTTATTGGCACATTTTCTGAGGTGGAATTATGTTGTCATAAGCAGCAACTGTCCTTCTAGACTATAAACCATTTGAGGGCAAGAATAAAGCTTTGGATCCCCAACACTTAGTATTGGACATGCAAACATAAAGGGTCTCAGTGAATGAATGAGAAATGAGATCTGCCTCTCTTGGTCTGTTTTAGGAATTCAGATGTTCAAATATCAGATTTGCCCCAAAAAAGGAGAACTCTTGTGTTCCCAGATAACGCAAAGGAATAGACCCCAAGTCTTATCGAGCTCAAAGACTCTGGAATAATGTACCCGATTTGCTCTCAAGTGAATGGTCAAGTAACAATTTGTTACAACTGTCCAAGTTGCAAAGCATTCCAAAATCCAGCCATTCTGCGAACCTATGTTCATTAGTCACCTTCTCTGTGCTCATCTAAAAGAGATAGTTGCTAGGTGGTCTCCTTGACTCTATCCATTGATTCTCCACATTTTTAAAAATTTAGATCCTTTTATTTACTGTTTGCTTCTGAGACAAAATACTTGATTCATGCAACTTAAAAGAGAAAGATTGTTTTTGGTCCATGGTTTCAATCCCTGGCTTAGCCAGCTCCAAGATACAAACCCCATGGTAGAAGGTCATGGCAGAGGAAAGCTGCCACTTCCTGGTGGCTGGAGAGCAGAGAAAGCCGGAAAGCCAGAGAGAAAGAAGAAGGCTGAGATGAGCCCTTGCGCTTCTCAACCACACCGCCAAGACCCACTTCTTCCAACTGGGCCCCGCCTTTTCATGGCACAGCTCATTAATGGTCCATCATTGCCCCCGAGGGTAGCGCTTGGGCTGCATGAGTCTTTGAGGGACACCTCCTACTGAAACCATAAGCAGTTCTTCAACCTTTTGGTTTTTGTTGTTGTTGTTGTTGTGTTTTTTTTTTTTGTCTTTTTGAGACAGAGTCTCGCTATGCGGTTCAGGCTGGCCTTGTGCTCACTTTTGTAGTCCAGGTTGGCCTCAAACTCTCATTGATCCTCCTGCCTCAGCCTCCCAAGTGCTGGGATTAGAGGTGTGCGCCATCACACCTGGCTTCTTTATCCATTTATATGTCCACTTATTTATGTATTTATGTGTACCATACTTATTTCAATATGGATTGAAGATTCCGTATAGTAATGTACAGAACACACAATTATTTTATAAATTATGAATAGTTTAAAAATGTAAAGGAGGAAGTATAAAGTGAAGATATATGACCTGCATTACTAATAATTCAGACTTTCACTGCATGAAAGAATGATGGGCTAGGGGGCTGGGAAGATAGCTCCGAGGCACAAGATAGCTCCTGGCAAGTGCAAGGTCGTGAGTTTGAACCTAGGTCCCACAAAAAAAAAAAAAAGATTGATGGGATGGACATTAGTAGTCACTGTGGATGCTCATATTTAGGAAACTAATGTAGAGCTACCATAAAAAAAATTCTGTGATCAGTTTTCTTCCTTTAACCACTGAAATAAATCTCTTGTGTGTGGGGGGCTGAAGATTTCAAGGAGCTCAGTCTTAATGTACTCCTTTTATTTTTTACAGAATATAAAACGGTAATAGAAAAAACAGCATTAGAAATGATACAAAATTGCACTGTGCAAAGTAATGGGAATTCAACAGCAGTTGCTGTACTCCATGATGTTATCTTGAGATTGCTTATTTAGGTTACCAGATATAAATATGCAAGATTACTTTGAAGGAAAAACAAAACAATAACAATAACAAAAAAGTTATAAGAGATTCAAAAAAGAAAAATAAGAATAAAAGCAACAAAAGAAGTAAGTATTAACTGCTCCTTTCAAAAGACCAACAAAGGGACTGGGGATATAGCTCAGTGGCATGAGCGCCTGCCTGGAAAGCCCAGGTCCTGAGTTTGATCCGTGGTACCAAAACAACAATAATAAAAATAAAATACAACAAAAAGCAATGTAAGCCTGGCGTGGTGGTGCAGGCCTATAACACCAGCACTTGGGAGGCTGAGGCAGGAGGATTGGTGTGAATTTGAGACCAGCCTGAGTTACAAGAGTGAACTCAAGGCCAGCAGGAACTGCATAGTGAGACCCTGTCTCAAAGAGACAAAAAACAAAACAAAACAAAACAAAAAACTATAATTTCGGGCTGGCGAGATGGCTCAGTGGTTTAAAGCGCCTGCTTAGGAAAACTTAGGCAACCGCAGGGACGTTGTTTGATCGCCAGCACCACACGCTGTGCCAGCCCCAGCCCTAGGGCAGGCTGAGCCAGCCATAATTCAAAAAAAAAAAGAAAAAGACCAGCAGAAACTTGCAGTACCATTATCCAAACTATCCTACACATGTACCAAAATATATCATTTTCCCTCTTTCCTTTGTCCTTGGTACATGTTTATAATATGCAATGAATCATTCAGCTGAGAGAGTTGATCCACACACATGCCACATTTTCTTCATGAGCAAGAATACTTAAAGCTGAGTGCTTACTATGTGCTAGGTACAGTGATAGGTATCCCGGTGCTAGGAGAATGGGTGCTAGATGCATGGCTTTTACTTTTTAAAAAAAAAACACAAGTTTAACTGTTAAAAGACTTGAATTCTACACATGGCCCTGTTACTGCTTCACTGTGTTTTTTTTGGCTGAGACCATCCCAAAGTTTTTGTTGTTCTCATTTATTTTACTTTTTGCTTCAATGTCCTCTCCTGAAGATGATAGGCAAGATGGTCTTATATAGTCTTCACTAGATCTACTATTATGTTCCACAGAACAGGCTAGGTTGAAGCATATCAAATGCCACCCTCTGAGGTGAGATTAACACTCTTAGAAAAAATGATCAGTGTCTTCTAGAAGGCCTATTTGTAGGACTTTGCTCTCTCAAGGACAACCTCATGTGAAAGTATCCTGCTAACAAAAGCCCAAGCCACTCTCACATCATGATCCCCAGAAAAATGTTCCAGCCTAAACAACAGAAACTTATATAGTACAGATCTATTCTTGAACTCACAAGAGTTTAAATGCACATAGCCTATTAAAATAACAATGATAAAAACAGCAGTAATTGAGCCTTCCAAAGTCTGGGCGCGCTTTCAAGTATTTTATATGCATCATCTTGATGAGTTCTTGCAACAACCCTGTAAGACAAGTTCTCATCATTGCTCCATTTTACTGGTAAACAAGCACAAAGAGGTTAAACAAATGTCCTCTGTGGGAGGACCTGTCTCTTCTGCCCTCTCCCTGCTCCCTGACTCTCCACACAGTGGCAGACCTGTGGCTCCTTAGCTCTTTCTTTTGGGTTGTGGATTAATTTCTCAGAAAACAATGCCTTCATATCTATAGCTTATTTTTGATGCTTCCAGCTAAGAGAATAGAATCTAAGTTCCGACAGCCAATGAAGAGCTACTGAACACTGTCTGCAAATAGAACAATCTAACTTTGATTCATTACCAAAAGCTACAAGCAGGTACTTTTGCTCTAAACCTGGGGTTGGCAAAGTTCCATAAAAGGCCAGATGGTAAATGTCTTAAACCTCATAGGTCCCAAGGTTGTGGCCACATAATTTGACTATGCCATTATAGTACTGGAGCAAGCAAGAGTTGACAAAATAATGGGCATGACTGTATTTTAATAAAACTTCATTGTTGGATAGATGCTAAAAGTTACATTTTGTAACATTTTATGTGTCATGAAATATTACACTTCTGTTGATTTTTAAAAACTATTTAAAAATGTTAAAATTTTCTTATTTTGGGAGAAATTTTTAAGAAAAGGAGCAGTTTGCCTCAGGATGTCGTTTTCTATCCCTGCTCCGGTCAGATGATTTATACTTCAACTAATACTTGGGTACAAATCAGGCTTCCCTGAAGAAGAAAATAATGCCACTACATTCAATTTTTTAATACCTTTACAGTACAAATCTACATTTTCTTAGGCACACTTGCTATATTTTTCTAGAGATTTAAAATTTTATGTCCATAAATATTTAATCATCAAGAAGGTTAAATTTCACTTCTACCTTGGTCGCCAGGAAGCAACAGTCAAGACTGTTGTCTGTCCTTGCTTTCAAATTCCAGTTGAAGACAAAGAAAAATATATTCCCAAGTATCTACAAATGCACACATGAAATATAGGTGTATTTTAAAGAATAAGCTAACAGAAAGTACTTTAAATTTCACAGCCACAGCTAATGCAGGCAGCTAATCCTATTTACATTCATATTAGTCTTGGTATCTTTTTCCCTAAGATTTACCTATTTGTATGCTTGCATGAGTAAACTGCCTTTTGCATGATATCAGTACTTTTGTAATTTAAATCTATAAAAGGCAATTTCTTTTAAATATACTTCCTAACAGTGGGTGAAAGAGGCCTCAAAGTTATTTGAGAGCTGTACACCTCAGTAAACATGTGCACTGAACTCCCAGCAATGTGAAGGATGTAGGAATTAATCTTATACAGTAGAAGTGGAACAGAAAATAAAATCGAGGCTGAGAGAGAAACTGCCTTTGACAAGAGCCCACTTGTGGTGTTATCGAAGGAAATGGCACGTTTTAGAACTACTATTTAGGCAAGTAAAACTTTCCCCTCTTCTGAGAGGGGGCTGAGGCCTCTGACTTTTCATCGTGGTAGTTACTTTATATCCAAAATAACTTTAGTCACGTTTCACATTTGAATGTTGGCGTTGGCTGATAGAAAGAATATGGTTGGACAGTACGGCCAGGGTAAACTTGAGGATGTCAGAAGTGGCTCCCAGCAGGAGGCAGGACATGCAGGTATGTGTTGAGGGCATAAGGGTCGAAGTTCCAAATGCAGGGCAGATCTAGTGCCACTGGAATTACATTCTCCTTTGTATAATTCCTACGAAATGTTCACCTTCACCATCTCCAGTTGACAGAAATGAGATGCAAATAGGTTAATGTATAATCTTGCCCTAAAGAAGTAGTCTCTTCACGATATGTAGGACACACGCATCAATTCTAAGCAGGGCTGGGATTTTCTGAGCCAAAGGCAGTGGGGCGTGAAATCAGAGGGGAGGGACCTCCAGCTGCTCGCCCTCACTTCTGGCTGCACTGCGCATTTTTCCCCCAAGAGAGCCAGCTCAAGGGTCCTCCTTCTCTCACTCAGGCTGGAATACATTTCCAGGAGCTTCTAGGCCCCCAGCTTGAAGGAACTCTACTCGGAAGCCAGAGAAATACAGTGCTCCACGCTGAGCATTGCAACGCAACAAGGGCGTCGCCTTGGGAACCATGCAGCGCCAGCACCTGGCTTCAGCGCATCCCAGGCAGGGAGTGTCCCCTACTTGGTCTTGAAGCTTGGAGTCATTCTTTTTCCTCCTCTGGTGATGTCTATACAAGCACTGAGTATCTGGCATTGCACTTATCACCCTGATATTTAGGAAAAGTTTCAGTCCATGTTCATGTCCACTGATGGCTGCACATACGCGAGCGCGCGCACGCGCGCGCCCACACACACACACACACACACACACTCACGCACACACGCACACATACGCACGCACCCAAAATCCACCGCCCTGAAAGAAGCCATTATAAATGTTTCATGTGGAACTTTCACAACCCATCAGACTCACCAGACTTTTTCAAATTAACTCCCTTTCTGCCCAAGGGGATCGCTCTGTAAAAGATTTCGCCAGCTTCCAACCTCTTCCTCAAAAAAAGAAAAAAGAAAGAGAAAAAAAAAAAAACCCTCTGAATTTGAAACAGCATGCAAATAATGCATTTTGACTCCCTAATCAACAAATGGGATCAACTTGAATTGATTAAGAACCTTTGAAATTAGCTGTGTTTAATTCTCTCCATGACTTGCTGGTACTCTGAAGATAGATGTGTGTGTGTGTGTGTGTGTGTGTGTGTGTGTGTGTGTTTAGTGAGGGAAAATGAGTTAAGGAATTTGCTCTCATTTTTTTCTTCAGAGTTTATATCATGGTCTTAAAAAGGCAGTTTTTACATTTTATTTTATTTTAATGGTGTCACAACTCTAAGACACCCAGCATTCACCTGCTGCAATTATGTGGCTTTTCCTGGTGTACATTTCCAATAGTTATTTGGCCGCATGAAGCCAGCACAACTTTAGTGAAAAGAAAAAAAAAGACTCCATAAAATCTGAAATGAATGTATAAATAATATGCAACTGTCTAGACAGTATAGGTCACTTGCGAAGAGAGCAGGTCGGGAAGAAATTGTCCATCAGTCAGACAACCATAACTGATTCTGATGCTAAATAATGGTAGAGATATTCAGCATTCTCTCTATGCGAAAGGCTTCGCTGAGCATTAGCTCTTCCCAAGCCAGTGGTCTTCTACTTATCTTGTGCTTTATTCAGTCTTTGGAAAATGCACTCGCTATTTAAACATTAAAATTAATGCCCAAAGCATAGCACTGGAGCAAGGAGGTGCCACTGACCTATGTGATGGGTCTTTGGTAAAGCAAAAATAACCTTTCTCCATCAACAATATCAGCTTTGCAGGCACAAAGAATCTTAAGCAGATGTAGTTACGGGTACTCTAGGATACCCAAAGACACAAACACATGCACCTGTGTGTGTACACACCTAAATGCACATTTCAAGAAATATTTTTTGCTTTCTAGTAATAATCTATAATGATTATTCCAGATATGTAAATCTTATACCTTTTTCTTTGCCGTAATAAAAGATACCATTAAACTAAAGGAATTACATAATTCATAGAGAAAGACAGCGGCCTCTTCGGTCACTGAATTGCATATAGTCCAAACAAGGTTCATCAACTTGTGCCCAAGGCTGGGGACAGTTACCAGCTAGTGTCTACCCTGACTGCCTGGAGAGCTCTTCCAAAGGAAGACCCCAAAGCCATGCTGCTGAGGATGCAGAAAAGAGATGCTGCTCACCTGGCTAGGGGCAAGGTGGATCCATGGCTCTCCACTCTGAGCCAAGCAACCTCAACTTTCTTAGGCAGGATTGTAATAGCAACAGCTACAGCCCCTTGAGAGTTTCCTAAGACCTTAAGCTAAATAAAGCCCTGGTACCTAGGCCCAGTGACCTTGAACCTCCAGAAAACGTATAGGCTTGGAATGATTTATTATTTTCATTTTACATTAGAGAAAGTTGGGGTCCAGAAAGGTTAAATAACTTGCTTGAGGCCAAACAGCTAGTAAATGTCCGGGCGCAGGTTTGGCTGCAGGTTCTTTTTAAGCTAAGTGAACACTCTTAACCCTGTGAGCCTCCACCTCTGCCTCTTTCCAGATCTGCCCCCACCCACACGGGGCTAGGCCTCCCTGACTTCAACAGGCCCAGGCCTGAGGACCCACAGCATTCTTTAGGCCTATGAGAATGCTTCACTTCACACAATATGCAAGACATGTACTTTAATTGTATTGTTATAAAAATGAACATAATCTAGACTTGATTTATCTGTCTTCTACCAAAGTAGGAATACAATTTTAAATTTTTATTTTTGTTTTTGGATGAGGAGGTTAATGACAAACAAAGAATTTAAAATACACGAAGTTACAAATACAGCTCTGTTTCACAAGATCTTAGAGATTTTTACATACTTAATCTTCTCATTTTATCTGTAGACAATCTGAGGCCCAGGAAGGGGGCGGGATGTGTCCTAGACCAGCTAGCAAGTGAACAATAGAGCCAGCACCCTTAAACCTTTCACCCCACCTCAGATCCATCTCCATAGCCAACCCAAAGGCTCAGAAGGCAGAGCCTTCTGTTTTCTGCCTTCTTGTGATTTTGCACCATTTGCAGAGAGGGACATTGAGCTCCAGCAGTACTGATGGGCCTGTGTGATTTGTAACTTAGTATCTCACATGTACACAAGTCTTCAAGTTTTTGCTTTCTGTGGTAGTGAGGATTGAATCCAGGGTATTTGCACTGACTCTTTTTTAAATTTTGAGACAGGGTCTCAGTAAATAAGTTAAGCTATGTAAACTGCCCTTGAGTGTATAATCATCCTGCCTCAGCTTCCCAGAGCATGGAATTAGAGGCACGTGCCATCTTTGTCTTCACTATTTAAAAAAACAATAATAAAATAAAGTAAATACACAAAGCAAGAGTGAGAAATAAGATGAATCCAGATGTTTCTTTCCTATAGTTGCCACCTTTTATATTAAATGCAATCCCATAAGTGGAAAAACTCTTAAGGTTAGAAAGGACTTTTGGCACCAGAAGAGGTTATTATGAGAATACATTCATTAGGCTGCCTGTTTAGAACTAAAAAATTAAGCCATTTCTTTTAAATCTTGCCAGCGGACATTCTGAAACACTCATCTCAGTAATCTATCTTTCCATTTTAAATTTGTTAGGTCTGCCCTTGCTCTGGCCTCATCACCAGGAGCCGAGATGGCCTTCACGGGTACAGGAGGCCTTGCTCTGTCATCTCCGCTTTCCTCCCAGCCTCCACCAAGTCCTCCCATGACCCAGGCATTCCACCCTCCTGTCCTTTCCTTCGGGGCTGCTGGTGTTATTTATTTTTAATGTCTTTGATTCATTTCCCTCTTGTTTTGACCAGGCAAACAGCACACATCTGCTGCCACCAGGAGGTGTCAATAGTTCATACTGCTCAATTTGTCTGCCCCAAACCCAGCACAGGGCTAATGTTGTGATGCCTGTATCTCAAGTTTCAATTTCAAAGCTTTGTGCTGCATTCTGTCCATTAAAGATTCATGGGTTGAATTAAAGATTTATTTTTAGGGGGGCATTATTAGAAGGCAAATCACGTTCTTTTCACTTGAGACACATTGGCTATTACAATTTCTTTTTTTTTTTCTTTCTTCTTCTTTTCTCTTTTTTTTGCTAAAAGCCCACTTATATCAATATCTCACAAGACTCCCCATACACTAAGCTAAAAGCCAAGCTTCTCAGCAGCAGGTGCCCGTTGCTCTTAAGGATTTACTAAGAATGGATGCCACCCTTCCTAGGCAGAGCGATTGCCATAATAAAAAGCTGATCAGTTACATTTGGATTAAAACCTCTGTTAGCTTCCTGTTGGTTGCAAAAGTTCAAACTCTTAGTTTTGTCAAGTCATTCAGAGGCTGGGTCCAGATCCTCTCCTACTTCTTGAAGCACCCTCTGTTCTTCACATGAAAGGAGGCTGGAATTCGCCCAAGCCACCAGGCTTTACATAGGAGGTATTCACCTTGCTACCTCCATTTAATACCTAATTTAATACCTAAGTTAAATGATACCCCCAATGTTCCTCACCTTAGAGAACAGTGCACCCCAAGAATCTGCATGCCTCAGTAAAGTAGTGTATGGAGTCGTTCTGTAAAATACCTCCATATCCATCCTTTTCTGTGGACTGCATCCCTAAAGACCAGGTTTGATAATTGTTCCTATTGATAATTTCAAGGTTCAGCCCAGCGCCAAACACACTCACCAAGACTAATAAGTGAATGAATGAATGAATGAATGAATGAATGAATCCTCTTGCACAAAAAGTTACATGCAACATGACCTGCATCATGCAAGAAAACCAATAACAATTATTATAGTTAGTCACAAGATTCTCTTTTCATATTTTTATATTTAGTATCTGCAGAGAAAGCCAAGATCTGTTTCTGCTGTAGACATTTCTAATTGAAGGAATCTGTAGCATGAGATCCCGTTTGGGATCTCCACTTGCTGCTGTGGAAGAAAATTTTGAATCCCACATAAATTCTGAGAATGTGAACAAAACCAGGACATAGATGTCACCACCAACCACACCATCACCTCCAGAATGAACCACATTACCCCGATGAGCTCTGAGCCAAACTCAATCCAACTGTGCATTATATTCAGCTTAGAAGAAGCCAAGTTTTATTAAAGAGAAATACATACTAAAGGATCACTCAAGCATAATCTAACCTAGATCTTTTCTTTTTTTTAAACAAACAATAACTCTTATTTACTGCACCCAACCCAAAGCAAACTCCAAAATATTTCCTGATCAAGCTATTTCACTCTGTCCAACTATATAATTTATACAGTGATAACCTTGTTATTCATGTCAGCAGAACAATACAGCAAATTGTGCCACATTTATTGCTTGTTTCTTGTTATTATGATTTTCCAAACTTAAATCATATTCTTTTTTGGTCACAGTTCAACTTCTCTACTCTTTACAAATATATATATGAGAGTAATCAGGAAAGTAGTCAAAAGATTTTACTAAATTGCTATCACATTTTCTGTTTTATCAAGAAGAAATTGAAACCCATAGCTAAAGCACATACGCGAAAGAAATTTCCTCCTTGTAAGAAGCTTTAAAGAATTTTTGAAGAACGATCTTTAAAGACAGTTTGAGATGATGAAACCTGTCCTAACGCCATCCCTGTAGTTAGCCTGGGGGTTTTCTAGTTCTGGCATGCATTTTTTCAAGGAAGGATTAAAGCAGGAGGGTGGAGAATACTAAACCTGCTGGGCTTTATTCATTTGCTAGTTCATTCATTCATTCATTCATTCATTCATTCATTCACATTTATCCAGCCAGCCAGTGGGTAATAGGCCCATGGTGGATCCAGGAGCATCAGTAGTGAATAAAACAGTCTTTTTCGGAGTTCACAGACTAAAGGAAGGGACAGAAATATTGTTGGATAAATCATAATAGAACAAGTGCTATAGGTACAACAAGGAGCACTCAGCACTCTTCATGCTTCTGATTAATGATAGTGACTATTCATTAGCCATTGATGCAATACCCATTTCCAGACAATTCTAGTTCAAGGAAATGAGTGTATCCAACTCTTATTAACCACGTTCTGAAAAAGAAGTATTCTTAAATCTCCTAAGGACCTTTGAATAGCATCAGGTCACTGCAGCCAGGAAATGGAGCTATGTTTGGAAATGACATAAAATAATAATTGTAGCCAGTTGACTGTGTACTTACTTTTTACCAGACACTGTTGAAAGCACTTTAATTCATTTCACTCTAAGGTGATACTGTAAAGTGCATACTGTTTTAATCCCCATTCATAGATGATGGATCCTACACAAAGAAGAGAAGAGTAACTTCTGTAAGCAAACAGTGTGTAAGGGACAGAGCACACGTTTTGATTTATTCACTAGAATGCAACATGGAGGGGCTGTCTTGAGTTTATTCCTTGCCTCTTGTTCTCTTTCCAAGTCATAAAAATAATGGCAAAATTTACTATGATCAAATAATGAACCACAACAAACCCTACAAAACTGTACTTCATGGCTTAGAGATTCTAAGTTAATAAATGTGTTTGGTTTTCATAAAAATTGAGCTTTTAGTCTTCTGTGGATAATCTCATACAAGTCTTAAACACACAGCTTATATTTTCAAATGAAAAACTAATGGGTAAAGCTAGTGGGCAAAAACTTACTTTTATAAAACTTTATAAAATACATAAAAGATAACCTAATGTTTCTCTCAATGAGATAATGCGGAACAAAATCAGTAAAGTTCAGGACCCTACATTCATTTTAAGAAATATTCACACTAAACCATTGAAAAATTATAGGTTCTTCAAGGAAATTCATATGAATAAAGTTGTCCTGCTCTTTTCAGAGATGAAAGAAGAAAAGTTTATTGAACTCATGAAATACAGGTTTAAGCTTTCACCCTGCCTGAGGGTGGCATCTTAGTCATCATTCCTAAAATTCTCACAATTAGAGGTACTCCTTTGAATTAAAACGTCAACAGCAGCAAGCATCTACACTTTCCACATCACCTAGGGGCAGAAGAAGCTCCTTGTGATATATTAACAACTTGCCATAAATTATTACAGCTTAATTTGTCAAATTAGCAACTACACCTTGGAAAGTACTTAGCAGAGGTACGAAAGAAAGGGTCTGAGAAAGTAAATGTTGATTAGAAGTAGACTTTCATGGGTTTTTGTGGCCTATGCTAATACACTTTCCTATTAATTTGTAAGTGCTCTTTTCAGAGGTCAATGAATACTCTCTAGTTCTACACTTCAGTTCTCTTCCTCCCTTCTTCTGGCATTACATCAGGTGCAGATGTCCCCCTGAATCTTCTTGGGCTCATAGGTGGGGCTTTTAGGAAGTGACGGAATCGTTGGTGTGTGGTGAAGGGTGAGACAACTGCTTTAGCATAGTCTGAATGTGGTTTACTGAAGAGGGAGGAAGCAGCCTGGGTGTGGGTGACACCAACCAATAGGCTTGTATCCCAGATGGAGTAAAAAGGGAAAGGAGAAGGAAGTCCCACTGCCTCCCTCCTGCCATGCCATAAGCTCTTTTGCCTCCACCATGCCCCTAGGCCATGCCATCCTCCTTTGAAGACAGCTGATGATGGACTAAAACTTCTACAAACTGTTGCCAGAATAACCTTTCTTTGTTTAAGTTGTGGCATTGTATGCTGTGTTGCAGCAATGACGACCTAACTAAGGCCTCTGTTTACATAACAACTGTGTTATAGTTACAGATAAATGGATTGCATGTGGTATGATGGCAAGACTTCATTCTTTCCTTGCTGTCAGATAACATGTGACTTGTGCTTGGCCAGTCAGAGAATCTGCTCTGGAAACAACATGCATTCAGTGATGCATTTGTGAGCCATGCTGTGCCAATCCCTCCAATAATTTTTCTGCTGGAGCTGGAGGAGGAATATCTCTCTTTCCTACAGATTGTTAACCTGGAAGGACTGGGATGTAGGCAACCAAATGGCTTCTTTTTTCATTGTTATTTTTTGGTTACCACATGTTTGCAGTGCATAAGGATTTCTACTTCCTTGTGAGGAGTTGGAATGTGTACACAACATGTCTTAATTCTTTTTCTCTTCTTCCTTTCTCCTCCTCTCCCTCTCTTTGTCCCCTCCTGTTTGCAAAAGATCTACCTCCATCCTTCCAATTTTTATCTAGCTTTAATTTCACTCTTTAATTTATTTATACTTTGAGCTTCTTATGTAAGAAACTAGGTGACATTTTTCTATGTGTCTGATATATTTCACTTGGCAGTACAATTTCAGGGTGGATCCATTTTCCTACACAAGATTCAATCTTACTCTTTTTTATGGCAAGGCAGAACTCCATTTTGTCTAAATACCGCATTTGCGTTATCCATTCGTTTGCTGATGGACACAGGGGCCCCTTCCAAGCTTTGGCTATCATCCACTGCGCTCCTAAAAGTAGAAGCATGAGTGTGTCTCTGCAATGTACGCCTTTAATTCCTTTGAAGGTACCTAGAAGAGGAAGAGTTGAGTGAAACAGTTTCCTTTTGAACTGACTTCAGCACTAGGGATGACCAACTATAATCCTAGGCTTTCCAAGTATGGGGGCCAGAAGTGCATGTGTTGGAGTTGTCAACATTTTACTGTCACATGTGTGAGAAGTATTTAATTAAGTTGTTTGCTTTTTTAAAGAGGTTTTTGTGCTATAGAAGTTCCTCCTTTTTTTTTTTTTTTTTTTTTTTTTTTTTTTTTTTTTTTTTTTTTTTTTTTTGCGGGACTAGAGTTCAAACTCACAACCTTGCACTTGCCAGTCAGGCACTTGTGCCACAGAGCTATCTCCCAGGCTCCTAAGTTCCTCATTTTTAAGAAGTCAATTCTTTAAAGAAAAAAAAACAATTTGAAGATAATATCATGCAATATATAAAAAATTGTTGAATTCCTGTTACTTTATTTAATGAACTTTTGTATCATTTCTGATGCTGTTTTTGCTATTACTATTTTATATACTTTATTTATTTGAAAAATCATTTGTTGATTTACTTATTTATTTATTTGGTACAGGGTCTCCCTATGCAGCTCGGACTTGTAGTGATCCTCCTGTTTCAGCCTCCTCAGCACTGGGATTATAGAGGTGTGCACCACCATGCACAACAGGAGTGTGTGGTTTTGATGGCTGGCTCAGCAAGAGGTTCACCTGGCATGTGGTACTGGGGATTGAACCTGGGTCCTTGCATTTGCCAAGCAGGCAGTTACTGTTGAGCTATCTCCCTGGCCTCATTTTTTTATATTTAAAAAAATAAAATAGAAGAAGTCAGTTCTTCTCTTCTTTAATATTTGGCTTTGCAAAATTATTTCAAAAGTCATTTTCAAAATTCCTCTCCAGTCTAACAAATGGTAATCCACTTTTTTCTAGTGCTTTTATGGTTTTGCTTTCAGATTTAACCTTTAATCTACTCTTATTTATAGGTAAATAGTTCTTCCCAGCCTTACAACACACTAATCTTCTCCAACTTGTTTACTTTGTCTTAATCTATATTTGTGCTTAGATATTTATCTCAGTCTCTATTATTTACTTGAATTTTCTCTCTTTTTATGCCAGTTTTGCACCAATTTAATTGACTGAAAACTTAAAAACAGTAGAAAAATTCAACCTGGTTATTCTTCTGCTTCTAGCTATTTTTGCACACCTGTCCTTGTAGATAAGTTTTGTAGTTATTGTTCTTGAGTTTCATAAAAATTTTTGTGTGGTTCATGTGGGCCTGGTTATGTGTATCAGTTTGGAGAAAATTATAGAGGTGCACCCATACAAAGATGAGGTACACTTTCAAATTATTATTTATTGTCAGAAAGCTATTTTCAGAAAGTTTAGTAAAACTTTCTTTACATTGGTCCTGAACATGTTTTAAGCTGACAGTTGGGCTTTTGCGTTTGTGTTTGTTTAGTGAGATTGATTTAACCATTATGCTTTCTAGTTAGTATTCAGTATTGTGCAGGACAGTTACTGGCTTCCAAACTGGACTAGTAAACTCTTTAGAGTCTAAAAACTTCTTGGTAACCTCAGGTTTTTCAGATAAACATTTTCAGTGACTGTAAACAGTGATGCATTTTTGCCACCTCCTTTGTAAGGCAGAAGCCTTATTGCTTCTTTTCACTGATGACATTGGTGAGCACTTTCATAACCTTGTCAAGGTAATCATCTGTCATAGATCATCTTGGTCTTATTTCTGATATGCTTCTAGTGGGTTCAATAGGAAGCACAACTTTGTTGGTTTGAAATTATGTACACAATAAAATTGTCACACTAGATTAAGGAAATATTCTATTCCAATTTTACTCATTTTTTTCTTTTTGTTTTTCATTGAGACAAAAATATACCTATGAAATATAAATTCATTCTTGGTATAGTATGATGAATTGTGAAAAATGCATATAGCCATTAACCTATGCTCTTAATAACATGTACCTTCCTGCTTTTTTTCCCCAGGGATTTGCCATATACAACCTCATTTTTTTTAAACATATTTGGTATAGAGTCTCACTGCACAGCTCAGACTTATAGTGATCCTTCTGTTTTCAGCCTCTCCAGCACTGGGACTACAGGTGTGCAGCACTGAGTCTATAGGTGTGCACCCCCACACCAGGTCTAGGTGCCTACTTTAGCGCACCCAGGGGTGGGGCCAGTGTGGCATGTGGTGTAAAACCCCATTCTGGGGTAAAAATTGCTAGATTTCTGTCAATGTAGAATATATATATATATATATATATATATATATATATATATATATATATATATAAAATGGCTGGCTCAGCTATGGGGCTGGCACAGCATGTGGTGCTGGGAATCTAACCGTGGTCCCTGCAGTTGCCTAAGCTTGCCTAAGCAGACGCTTTAGACCACAGAGCCATCTCACTGGCCCTAGATTAGGGTTTTTGATATTTTTCTTTTCACATACCATAAACTCAAACTTTGAAAGTGTACAATTCAGTGGTATTTACTATATTCCTAAAGTTGTGCAACCACCACCACTTTCTAATTCCAGAATGTTTTCATCATCCCAAAGAGAAACCACATATCCATTAGCAGTTACTCCCTGCTCCTCTTTGCTCTGGCCCCTGACAACCACTAGTCTACTTTCTGTCTCTATGGATTGGTCTGTTTTGGATGTTTTGTATAAATGGAATCGTATGCCGTGTGGTACTTTGTGCCTGGCTTTCGCTTAACATAATGTGTGGAAGGTTTACCCACATTGCAGCACGTAGTAGCACTTCATTTCTTCTTATGGAACAATAACATTTCATGGTATCAATTCATCTATCTAATCATAGATATTTGGGATGCATCCATTTTTTTTGTTGTTGTTACTATAAAGAGTTCTGCTATGGGGCTAGGGAGATAGCTCAGTGGAATAAGTGCTTGCCTGGCAAGGTCCTGAGTTCAATCCCTGGTACCACACACACACACACAAAAATCTGCTGTGAACATCGGTATAGAAATTATTGTGTAATTGTACGTTTTCAATTTTCTTTAACATGTACCTATGATCATAGATAAATTCTGTGTGTTATAAAACATGATACAAATAGAATCACACCTCATATGTCCAATTTCTCTCATTATATATATTTTGTCTTTATTCATATTGTTGCATGTGTCGACAGTATGTTCCTTTTTAGAGAATCTTCTTCTTTAATGTATTTAGTACAGGGTCTGCAGGGTACAGGATCTATAGGGTCTTACTACACAGATCGGACTGGTGATTATCCTGTTTTCAGCCCCTCAAGCCCTGGTATTACAGGCTTGCACCACCACGCCCAGTCTTAATTGCTGCCTCAGCAGTCCTTGAGGGCAGGGCTGACACAGCATGCCCCAGCCGCTGCACTCTAAGCAGATGCTTTAGTCCGCTGAGCTATTTGGCTGGCCCTTGTTCCTTTTTATTGATGAATAATATTCCACTATATGAATACACTGCAGTTTGTTTATTAAGTCTTCCACGAACAGACATTTGGGCTGTTTTCATTTAGTGGCTACTATGAATCAAGCTGCTGTGAATGCTCTGGGGCACATATTTTACGAACCTGCTATCTCATTTCCCTGAAGATATGGTTGATGTTCGAACATTGGATTATAGAATACAACGATAATGAAAAGTATACTGAATATGTATATTTGAAAAGAAAACTTCTTACAGTAAAAAACACATTTCCAGGAACAATGGAACAATGTATTTGAAACAAAAGGGAATATTCTAAGGGGTTTTTTGTTTGTTTTTTTGAGAGGTATTACATTTTATGGTAAATTGTGCCGAATAAAAACATTACGGGGTGTCCTTACTGGCCTTGCGCCCTGGATGTGCCAAGCTGTAACTTCTGACTCTTCCCCAAGGTCAAGGTGACCATGAAAGAGAAACGTTGTGGACATCAAGGCAGCTACGACAGTGCAACGAAGGACCCTCACAAAGGCGGACTCCCGGAAGTGGTCAGAAAGCAGCGCAAAAAATGCGGTAAGCGCGTTCAGAAGAAGCGCTGATCTTGAGTGGTATTAATGACAAGCTGTGTTTTACCATAATATTTTAAAGTATTAGTTTAGCTTGCTAGCACACGTGTGAAGTGAGTAATGCGAGTGTCCCCTGTGGGCAGTTGGTCCGTGGGCAGGACACATCTCCCATTCTTTCTTTCCCTTCTCCCTTCCCTCTTCCCTGCCCCCTCCGCCATCTCCTGATCCCCTTCTGTTTATACTCCTTGTGTGGACTTGGTGCAGGTACACAATGCACATCGTTAAAAACTTATACATTCACTGTATTTTTAAGTCCTACCTTGTGTATGATTAGCTTTATAAGAACATTCAGGATTTTCCAAAGGGTTGTGCCCTTTTAAAGTCTTGCCAGTGACATATTCAAATTCTTATCACATTCTATACTCATTAGCACTTAGCACTGTCAGTCTTACAATTTTGCCCACCCTAGTGGATACGCATTGGTATTCCATTATGTGTTTAACGAATATTTTTCTGACAACAATGTTGAGTGTTTTTTCGTATGTCTATTGGCCGCATGTAATTCGTCTGTTGTGAATTGTCTGCTTAAGTCTTGTGAACATGTAAAAAATGTGTTGTCTTTCTAACAGCAAGTGATCGTGCATCACACATTCTAGACTTAGGGGTTGTTGCCTCACATGTGTTTTGTGATAGTTTCTCTCCTCTATAGTTTAAGTATTTATATTTTTGGTGGTAATAAAAACCTAGTCTGTCAGACCACCTCTGCTCGTTATGGATTGCAAGACCCGCTGACATTTAACACTAGCATCCAGCCACTTGTCTGCTTTTTGTTTTCTACTTGTTCCATCTATGGTTTGCTCTGATTCCCAACCCTGTTTCCTGCTCTTTGCATTGGCAGAGAGTATTTTGGTCCTTTGTGCTGTCTCTCCCACTGTCTTTTTAGCTGTGCCTTTTGTTGTTTTTTTATTTGTATCTCTAATATCTTAAAGATTATAGCTTGCACCCTCAATTTATGGTTTTTCATGAATTGTTATTTTATTCCTTAGTATCTAAAACCCTTACAATATCATCTATTTATCCTCTTATCTTCCTTTGCATGATTTTTCTTTCGTGTGTTTGTGTGTGTGTGTGTGTATGTGTGTATGTGTGTGCAGGGTCTCACTACACAGCTCAAACTCATAGTGATCCTCCTGTTTTCTGCCTCCCAAGTGCTGGGATTACAGGCATGTGCCCCCACACCCAGTCTTCATTGCTGCCAGCTCGGCATGCTCGAGAGCGGGGCTGGCACAGCCTGAGGTGCCAGGGATCAAACCCTGGCCCCTGCGCTTCCCTAAGCAAGCACTTAGTCCACTGAGCTATACCACCAGCCTTAGCTGCATGATTTTCAAACATTATACTTATAGATGCTAGAGCTAATACATTTCAAATGTCTTTGGTCAATTCCTTTTTTAAAAAAAAAGATTAAAGACTAAGAAAAATAAGTCCTTTACATTAACCTCCCACTTACCATTTCAGGAACTGGCCGTCCCTTTGTGGAGGCCATCCTAGATTCTTTCCTAGAGATTTAACATTCACTTTTCCTTCTGGAAGAACTTTCCTTACCATTTCTTCACTAATTCTGCTAACAAATTGTCCTCTGTTATTTTTAATGTTTTCAGTTTTCTTCATTTAAAATATATTTTTGCCTAATATAGAATTCTAGGTTGACATTTATTATTTTTTTCTTTAACTAAATTTGAGGTCTTTTGATTTTCATTACTACTTTTAGGAAGTCAGCACTAA
>PVKN010003982.1:0-35032 GCA_004027915.1 Capromys pilorides
AGAAGAAAAAAAAAAAAAAGAAAGAGTGATAGTGTGATTAGGAATGAGTAACTTGTGTTGGTGGCTGTTCTATAAATAACCTAACAATTTAGGTTATTGGCTGAAGTTTACAATTTGAGGCTAATATCCTATTTTGTACCAGGAAGAATTACTTTTATAACAAGTGTGACTGTGTCTTTCTAGAAGTTTTTGCGTGGTTATTTTAGCTAGCAGAGTAATTTTATTTTGATAGAACTAGCAGATTTTATTTGCTGTTATTACTTGAAATATAGATATTTTGTATACTGAGACTGTTTTGTACTCAAGTTTATAGATTTTTGAGGTGAAGAAAATGTGAAAACCGTTAACAAGTTACCAGATCAGTAGATCAGTTCTGATTAAGACCAAAAACCCTGCCTTTTTCAGAGTCAGAATTACTTTGTGTGTCTAATGAGAATGTATAAAGAGTTCGCTCTGGGCAGACTGCAGGAAGACCTGGAACTTGCATTTTACCCTTTTGGGGATGAGGGGGAGTGCAGCAGCGGAGTCAGGTTGGCCTTGAATTCACTGTGTAGCCCAGGCTGAGCTCAAATTCAAGATAGTCCATTGCCTCTGCCATCCCAGTCTTCGGGGGGTTAAGGGGGAAAGATTGGAAAATCAGGCCCAGCCTGGACAGCTTGGCACTTCAGGGATTCCCTGTATGGAAACAGGGAGGGAAAGATAATTTAAACCCTCTCTGGAGATGGATCATCTTCGTGTAGGTGATCTTCAAGCAGAAGCTGGCGTACCGTGTAGCTGTACAGCTGTGGAGGCGTGAATCCCCTTCTGGTAGTTGAGCCTCACATCTGTCTCCCTTTAGTCCTCCAGTTGATGTTCTGGTTGGGTCCTCAGGCCCATCTCCTTGGCCAACTCAGGTAGCAAGTGCGTTTAGTATAGCACACTGGTAGGAGGCCAGTGAGTCCAGCACAGGCCCTCGTGCTCACTTTGTCCCGACTCATCTGAACTGTCTTTCTTGTCATTTAGCTTCTTAAAAGGTTATCCTTTAACTCTGAGATAGTTTTCATTTTCAGACTGCTGAATTTTAACTGAAGTTAACTCATGCTTATTTCAAAGGTTGAAACTTTACAAAACTTTGATAGGTTATTTTCTAGAGGTGCAACTTTTATTAATACTGAAGACATGTTTTCAGGATTTTTATTCTTACTGCGAACAACCAGAAATGGATTTTGCTTGAGTTGAATCTTTGAAAGGTTTCAACAAATACACAAAGTTATATGTTGCTTAATTTTTTAATTAGATTGCAGTGTTCAGTTTTCAAATGAGTGGGTAAGAAATGTTGGTATTTCTGTTACATTTAACTTTGATAGATGTATATAAAACAAGTAGAAAGTGGCTTCATTAAAATAATGTGTTAAATTCAAGAAATTGCTGAGCATCCACGCCATTAGGCACCACTCTAGCCCCTGGGCTGTACTGACAGTTACTTAAGTGCCATGAAATCAGTACGGAGTAGAAAACACTTCATGCTGAAATTGGTGAGGCAGAGTTAGGTCTGGTGGAAAGGGGGTGCTTCTGTGAGGAAGTAGCTTTAGGCTCAGATCTGAATATCCAGGTGAGTGTCTGACGTGGATATTCCACAAAATGAAAGCAAAAAAAGAAAAAATGTACTTGAGAAAACTTAGTTAACCATTGTTGGAGGACCACTGTAAGTATTCCCAGAATAGCAGCAGAATCTTGAAAGATGGGGGGTTAGTTCTTAACTTCACTGTCTTCCTTCTGTTCTTGTTTCAGGCTTTTAGTGTTGTGATAGATAGGAGGATGGTGTTTGTATGTATAATCTATTGATATTTGTTGCATCACTATTAATGTCCTCCATTTTCTAATCTCCAACTAGGTGTATCATGAAATTTGTTTTTCTTGCTTGCTGGGCCCTTAGTGATGATTAATGCTCAGGATGGGTAAGGTAACGCACACTTCGGCTGGGCTCTGGTGCTTGCCTGCCTGCATTCCCAGCTATTCAGGGGCTGAGGCGCCGGGGGATAGCAAGTTCAAGGTCAGGCTTGGCTGCGTAGCATGACCCTGTCAAAGTGAGAGGTCTCGGGTTGCAACTCAGTGTCAGGGCTCTTGCCTAGGAAGCTCAGGAGGACCTGGGTTCAATCTCCCCCATGACAGAAGCAAAAGAACCAAACTCCTGCTCTGCTCTCTGGAATAATTGGTTTGTTTTGTGGAATAATGTGTTGTTGGATCCTAGAATCACAAGAAAAATTACTGAAGTTTTTTTTTTAAAGCACGGAACTTTTAAAAAGATGGTTAATGTTTATTGACTGAAGTATGTTTCATAGAAGCAAACGTGGAGTGCTTGACAAGTCCTCAGGGGCAGGGTAGTTCTTTTGGGATTTGGAGGCACTTTGATTTTCAGAGCTATGCAGTGTGACTACCAAAACGTGCAGCAATTAGCTAACTTCCTGCACTGAAGAGCTCCCCCTTTAAGTACATCTCATGAAGCTTCAAGTTATGCAAAGCGTGCTTGCTGACCTGGCACTGGGGAGCTGTGCATGGAGCTTTGGAAAGGGCAGTTGTCTTCCACACTGCTCTGCCGCTGCAGTTACTCTTGTTGCGGAGCGGAGAGGCTGACAGCACCTGTTCAGGCCTCATCGGAAGTCCTAACACCTGGGAGCTTGCTCAGACCGCAGAGCGGAGCTGTCCACGGCAGGCAACATCATCTTCTGAGGTCACTGTAATGTCTAGAGTTACTGTTAAACTATTGGCCTGTTTCCGATTTTTTTCTCCTGTGGATCACATACTTAGTTTTGTCTTCTGTTGATGTAGTCTTAATTTGTTGATAATGCCTCTGCTCCAGTTTTTTTTAAAAAATAGGATTCATCTGAGCAATTTTTATCATAATTTCAGTGAAGTGCATTTTTTCTGTACTAGAATACATTTCTTTCTCATCCTCCCAGGTCAGTCTCTTATTTCACATTCTAATATCCTTAAGCCATATTTGTACTCCTAGATCTGTGCAAGAGGAATTCCAATTTAACCTCCATTCCTTAAGAAAAATTTCACACTGGCAGTGTTTACCATTGAGTTTCTTTTTTTTTAAGCTTATTTGATTTTCTTAAACCTTATGGCCAGCTCAGCTTGGGGGGGGTGGGGGCGCAGCATGTGGTGCCTAGGATGGAGCCTCGGTCTCTGCGGTGGCCTAAATTTTCCAATGCTCGCGCTTTAGACCACTGAGCCGTCTTACCAGCCCTGCCATTGAGTTTCTATACAAAGAAAGGTGTGACTGAAACTTCAGGGGTGTTGTCATTTTTCTTTCTCGAAAGATTTTGATTCTCCTTGGTAATGAGTTGGTTTTCCAGGTTAAAAATGTAAATCCTGAGCCGGGGAGATAGCTCAGTGGATTAAATGCCTGCATAGGCAAGCACAGGGATGGAGTTTGATCCCTAGCACCACGTGCTACACTAGCCCCATCCCTGGGTGCACTGAGCAGGTCACCAAGAGCAGGTGTGATGGTGCACGCCTCTGATCCCAACTTTGGGAAGGCTCACGAAAGAAGAGTCACTAAAAGTCCACACTGTCTAGTGAGACCCTGTACCAATATATGTATTTTTAAAAAGCAATTTCTATAGATTAATATGAAGAGGTATGGGCCAGGCATGGTGACAGTACATCTATAACCCCAGCACTGGAAGGGCTAAGGCAGGAGGAGCTCCACTCTGAGGCTAGCCCAGCCTACAGTGGGAAGGCCTGTCACAAAAACCCAAGCAAGAAAAAAGCTCTAGAAGGATCACTCTCGGTGAGGAAGGCAGAGACAAAGCACCCACACCAGCTCTTGGGGGTGCTATGAGTTTAGCTGGAGCATTCTTTGTGAAGTAAGTGATGCTTTTAAAAAGCATTTGCTTTCTCAGCATAGAAGTAGTACTATTTCAAAGTAGATTTTGCTAATTTATGAAAAACAGTAGACCTAATGAGTAGTCTAGATTTCAGACTCGAGTTTTGACTCTTACTGTAAAGCTCAAGCCTCAGAGTTCTGACCCTGAGTCCTGTCTCCCCTGCCCTCTCAGGTAGGGTCTCTGCCTCACTATCCAGGTAGGGTTCACTCACAGACCTCCTTGCTTCAGCCTCTACTAGAGCATGGGCCAGCTCCTTAGTGTTAGTGCCTTTTTTTTTTTTTTTTCTTTTTATTTTGGTGGTACCAGCAATCGAACTCAGCGCTTAATCCACTAAGCTATCTCCCCAGCGCCCAAACTCTTTAGTATTAAAGTAACAAAGTGGATTTATGGCAGGATAACAATGTTATTGGGCATCTTAATACTTTTATGGGAATTGCCCAGGTCCTTTATTCTGTTTCTAAGGCCTTGCCAGTTAGCTCAGTTGTTTAAAATGCCCCTTAGGCCAGGCAAATGCAGTCAGTCGCAGAGGACTGCTATTCACTGTTCCATTCCCAGCTCCATGAGCCACACCACACCTGCCCTTAAGGCAGCCTAAAATAGCAAAGAAATAAGGAAAAGAAAATCCTTCTTCATTCTAGTTCAAACTTCCAGACCTCCTGAACTCTTCCTATCTTTTAATTTCCTGAAAGCACAGATACACTCGTGATACATGGCTTATAACAGAGATTTAGAGATAAGCCTTGTCAAAGTACTTCATTTGTGAGATGTTTTTTAATCAGTCAGGTAACTGAACCCTCTGTCCCACATACACCAATTTATACAGTCACTCCCATTATAATTCAACTGCTGTCAGCGCTCTCTGGCACAGTATTACTGTTCTGCTGTGCATACTACTTATGTTGAGGTACCTTGTTTTGGCCAATTGTCACTCTTACACTGAAGCAGAGAAACCTTACATCCTAGAGTGCTGGCGCAAATCCAGCCAATAAAACTCAGTGGCCCCAGGAGGCCCATCTGTGTGAAGTCGTGACGGCGCCCTCACACTGACACAGCCCTACCTGCACAGGAAGCGCTGGGTTAGTGCCCTTTGCCTTTCATCTCTTGTGAGTTCAACCCTGCCACATGAATCAGATTCCATCCAGGCAGAGGCCACTAGAGTGCTGGTGCCATGCTCGCCTAGCTGTTCCTGGCTTCTGCCTGTCTGATTCACTACACTTTTCAGGCTTGTTTGATCTGAAGCTCCCAGTTTATCCTCTGCCTCTTTTTTTTCTTTAATATATTTAGTACAGGGTCTTGCTACACAGATTGGGCTTGTAGTGATCCTCTTGTTTTCATCCTCTTCAGTACTAAGATTCTAGGCGCACACCACCATGCCCAGTCTCAGTGGCTACATTAGTGTGCCCCGGGGCCAGGGCTGACATAGCATGTGGTGCTGGAGAGCAAACAAACCCCAGAATGCTGCCTCTTTGACAACTCCTAAACCTCATTGTTTCTTCACTGTAACTTTCCCTAAGTACCTGTTACCTGTGGATATTTGCTGTGTAGGAAAACTAACCAAAAGCTCAGTGGCTTAAAGTGAAGAAGGTTTTGTTTCTTGATTGGATTGTCTCCTTGTTCTTCCAGGCCAGGCTTGCAGGTCACGGTTGTCCTGCACAGTACCTGAAATGCTGACTCTGGATGCTACCCCAGACAGCAGAAGTTGTCTTCCTGTTTGTTATCAAGAGGGGTAGGAAGTTGGAATTATAGAATTAACAAGTACCAGGGCCAGCGAGATGACTCAGCAGTGTAAAGCTTTCCTGCTTAGGAAAGCTTAGGCAACCACAGGGACCTTGGTTTGATCCCTGGCACCACATGCTGCGCCAACCCCGCCCCCAGGATAGGTTGAGCCAGCCATAATAATAATAATATAAAAAAAAATCTAAAAGTACCATTTACAGTAACACAAAATATGAACATTGTTAAGAACACATTGTAGACAAGGCAGTTCTGTTAGTACATGATGCTGGGAAATTTGCGGGACCACACAGAAGAATGAAACTAGACCCTGTCTCTGATTAGTTGCAAAAATTAACTAAAGATACATTGGAGACATTGGAATGTGGGACCTGAACTGTTACTAGAAGATACAGGAGAAACACTTCAGGGTGTTGAAACAAGCAAGGAATTTTGGAGAAGACCCTAAAACAGTAGGAAATAAAATAAAAGCAGATACGGGATCCTAGCCAGCTAACAAGCTTCAGTGCAGCAGAGCTCACAGTCACAGGCAAGACACGGCCTGCAGAGTGGGCAACAGTGCCGGCGAACGAGGGTCAGTCTGGAGGGATTCAGAAGCCTCGTAGACAAGTGGGCAGGGGCTCACTGCTTGAAAGAAGAAACACAAATCGCCAAAAAATAGACTAAAAAATGCTTAATATCATTGGCCACCGTGAAGTGCAAATCAGAACTGCAGTGAGGTACCATCTCTTAAGAGTGTGTGTTATAAAAAATAAATAACTTGCTAGTGAGGATGTGGAGAAATGGAAACCCTTTTAGAAATTGGTACCAGTGTTGTAGAAACCACTACAATGATTACTCAGAAGTGATAAAATGGAAGTACTATAGAGACCAGCAGTCCCATTACTGTAAATAAATGAAAGCATTGGGTCAGAGATTTACAGTCTTCTGTCAGTTGTGGTACTGTTCATGGTAGCCAAGAAGCAGAAGCAGTGTTAAACAGGCATGTTGCAAGTGGAATGCTCTCCTACAAGAAAAAAACCGAGCCTCCATTTGTGACGGCTTGGGTGGAACTGAAGACCAGTATGTTAAGTATGCAGGCATAAAAGGCTGGTGCGCCCTGCGTACTGGGACAGTGGTTACTGTAAGTTAGCGCAGGTAGGAGTGGAGAGAAGATAGGTACTAAATTACACCGTATACAGTTCAGTCAGAGCAAGGAATTCCGGGGCGCTGGTGGGCAGTGGTGACTGTCAGTAATAACTGAGTAATGTGTATTGTAAAAAGCTGGAAGAAAGGATTTTGAAATTGTAGAATTTAAAAATGCTCTTTATGATATATAACAAAATGTGAGCACCGTTGACTCGTTATAGACAAGGCAGTTCTGTCAGTAAATAATGCTGGGGCGGGGGAGGACGTTGTGTGGCCACGTAGGATTCACGGTGGCTTTCCCACAGCCATGTGTACATGATTTAAAAGATAGATACAGGTGCTGAAACATTGTACAGCAGTACCCCGCTAATAAGGCAATTTCTGTTTTTGTATGTCAGAAGGTAAATTTAATTAATTATAAGAACTTAGGATGGACTGGCAAGATAGCTCAGTGGACTAAAGCGATCCCCTGTACTGCAGGCCCCACCAGCCTGCCCCCAGGGTGCACTGAGCCAGCCACAGAGTCCCTCGTAGTGGCACACATCTGTAATCTCAGCTCTGGGGACGCTGAAAACAGGAGGATTGCTACAATTCTGAACCATGTAGTGAGACCTTGTACCAGATACATTTTTTTAAAAAAGAGAAGTTAGAAAATCAGTAAATTATAAACCGTTGTCAACAAAAAATGTACTTAAGGATGAGCTAGATAAAATACTGGGCAGATGCATACACAAGACTCTTTAATACTTTGTTAGATAAAGTTGAAGAAATAAAATGAACCAAAATAGTTATTCTGTTCAGTTTTGAAAACTCAAGATGTCAAAGTTGAAGTTTTTTTCATTTACTTTTTTGAGACTACATGTAATTTTTTTTAACTTAAAGTTTGCTTGCGCGGACTGATTTTGTTTATGGGGTGTTTTAAATCTGTGTGTGTGTGGGGGGGGTCCTCTTGTGGTACTTACACCAAGGCTGGATGGAGCCCGAGGATGGACCCTCTTCTTCCTGTTATGTGGTTAAGGGGTGGTACAGCCACAGAAGGAACAGAGTGTTTGGACTGATGATAACTGGAATCAGATCCAGTCCCCACAACTTAATGTGTAAGCCTAGGGCAGTCAGCTAAGCTACCTGTTTTGTTTGTTTGTTTGTTTTTTATCAATAATAGAGTAATTGTTACTAAGCTAAATTTAGTACAGTGTTATTATTTTAGTAGTTACAATGTAAGTACTAAATTTCATGCCATAAGGTGTTACAAATACTAAATTTCAAGAAATGGAAAATACTATGGGTGTTTAATTGCTTAGCTTGCTAGATTCCCAGAAAGCACTTGAATTTTTAAGTAGAGAAGAGAAGGCCTTTGCTTCAGCTTTTCCTCAGCCTGCCAGCCAGCCACTCTTTGACCCAGCAGTAAACCATGAGCTTTAGTTAATTTCTTTAAGGTTGAGTTAGAAAAGCAAGGCAGCTTGAGGGTCAGAGAGCTGTTTTGTATTTTGATGGCCCTTCTAACTTGAGGTTTTCTAACTGTTTTATCTTGGCCAGGTAGTCGCTGCATTTTAGTGTTTGATGACTTCAGTTTTGAGAGTTCTCTTTGGTGGTGAGACTGAGGTGAACCACACTACATCCTTGTATCGGATCGTTTGCTATCAAGAAGAGTTAGGAAAGATTATTCCTGCCAGTAGTATCAATATTTTATTGTCTGAGGGCATAGTATCAACCGCTCTTACTTCATCTCCCCCTCTTCCAAGAGCTTCCCCTTTTTCCTTATTAATTATAAATCATGGAACCTCCTGAAAGCCACTGCTGTTACTAGAAAGAACTCAAGAGTTGTCTTTGAACAAAACAGAAGGGACTTGATTTTTTGTAGTCTGGTCATGGTTTATGCTAGTGCATGGATTTTCCTTTTCCTGTTGTTTAGCTTGACTTTGATTGTGTGTGTGTGTGTGTGTATGTATGTGTGTAAATCATAGCAGTAATATGTTTTCAATGTTATGTAGCTCTCATCTGTCTAGTTCCAACTGTCTACACTGCTACCAAAACCTTGCACCCATTAAGAGCATGTTTACTGTATGATCCCTTTTTCACCAGCCACAATATGCATCTGCTTTCTGTCTCTGAATTTACCTTTCTTGGGTATTTCACCTAAAGGAGTGAGAGAGTGAGTTCTTTGTCCGTTGGCTGTCGTGTAGCAGGTGCTTAAATTGATACCTGCAGCGTGTTCTAGCATTCCTTCTTGTGGCTAGGAAGACCCCCTTGTGTAGGTAGTTGTCATTCTGCTGGTCTGTTCATTGGGCAGTGGGCATGTTCTCCATTGTGAGTTGATGCCGTGACCTTTGTGTACAAAGACTTGGAGGCCCACTTTGAAGTTTCGGTGCATGTACATAGCTGTAGGATTTTTGAACTAATGTGTCATTAAAGGTTTTTTTGAGATTCCTCCAACTAGTAGTATTATCCAAGTCTTGTGTTTCTTTATTGTGGTTTTCACTGGTTTTTCTGTCCATCATTGAAAATGGAGTATTGAAGTGTTTTGACTGTTTTGCTGCATGAGTCCTCAACTTACGATGGGATCACCTTTTTAATAAACACATTACGAGTTGTAGTGCATCAAATGCACCCAGGCTGCCAGCCCTCGTAGTGGCCCAGTAGTGGGCCGTGGTCTTTCTGCCCATCTGTGGCTGACTGGGAGCCGCAGCTCTGCTCCACTTCCTGTCACTGAAAGAATTGTGCCACATATCACATGGAGAGTGGGTGTCTAAATTTCAAGTAAGGTTTTCACTGCATGTGTATCACTTTCACACCATACTAAGGTTGAGAAATTGTTAGGTTGAACCATCTTAAGTTAAAGGCGTTACATTACTAATTTTTCTGTTAAACTGTTAGGTCTTTGATTCTCTCTAGTTTCTTTGTGTCTTGCGACAGTTATTCACCTGAAGCATGTTTTATCTGATGTTAGTAGACCATTTTTATGGGCTGAATTGCCTCCCTAAAGATACTGAAGTCCTAACTGAGGTACTTGTGACTGTCATGTTATTTGGAGGTAAGATCTTTGCAGATAAATAGGTGTTCGTTCAGGCAGCCCTAGGAAAGTAATACTGTGGATGAAGTTTAACAAAAGCCTAAAGTTTGAAGAGTGGCATGGGGTTAGGAGCAACTTGTCCCTGGAGGGCCGAGGGCCTTGACTGGAAGAGCAGTGCAGATCACCTTGAAGAGACAGTTGATACAGATGTGCGTGCTCAGAGACATTCCTGGGAGGCTTGGAAGGGAACGGTGAGCATGGTGAAAGATGGAAAAAGGGCAGTCTTTAGAGAAAGTGACCAGATTGTTTTAGCATTGAGTAGAAAGTAGAATTTGTGAGTGAGCTTGGATCTGAGATTTCCAAGCAAATTACAGAAGGTTTACCTTGATGTCTCGCTACTTACACTAAAGTGTAGGCAAAGAGAGAAAAATACGCGAATGAGTTAATCCAAAGAAAAGAGTGAGCAGATGGTAATTTGGAGAGGTTTCGGTGCCTCGGTGTACAACAGTGTCAGTGGGATTCAGTGTGTAACTGCTGGGTCCTACCAGCCATCTCAGAACCTGGAGTAGACGTGCAGTGATGAAGAAAAGGTGGTGAGGTCCTCTGTTTCATGGCTAGAGCCACATGAATCACACAAGACCGACGGGGATTTTGAGAATTGTGTATAGCTGCACACTGACAGGTAACGTTACAGGGACAGGACAGGATAAAAGGAGAAACGGACTATGAGCACTGTGATAATACTTCCATTATCAGGATGGACTTCTGACATACCTACCATTATCCAGGTGGGAATGTTCTGGACTTGAAAGCCTGTTTCTAATGTTCACTTTTTATTCTTAATGGTTAGGAGAGGATGACTGCCTTAAGTCTGAGGTAATGCAGGATGAGAGTAGTAGTCTGTGGGTGGGGTGTTAACAAGACAGCAGAAATAGGGTGTCCAGCTGGGCCGGTGACACTGAAGCTGGACTTAACCATGGGGTTAACTCGTGGTGTCGTTCTAAATATACCTTACGTCAGGGGAAGACAGTGTGTTGGGAAATTCCCCTTTAATAATTCCTTGCAACATAGTTAGGTTGTTAAAACATGTGGACTCAGATTTTGTTTCTTTCCTTCCTTCAATTCTGGTTACTTATCTGGAACCACTTTCTTAATTTAGCTTCTCTGTACTTTAGAACTAATTGTTAGAATTTAATGAGTCACGGGCTGGGGATATAGCTCGGTGGCACAGGTACCTGCCTGGCAAGTCAAGATCGTGAGTTTGAACCCCAGTCCCACAGGAAAAAAAAAAAAGAGTTTAATGAGTTAACTTATTAGGTGTGTTGTGTATGCTTCTCTTCATACTTTTTGTAGATGAGGTAATATAAAATTACTATTTGTAGGATTTGAAGGATTATGTTTAGAGTAACATTAAGGATAGATTTTACCTAAATGTCTTAACCTTGTCTGAATTATTTCAGTAAAACTTTGGGGGGTTTTTTGTTTATTTGTTTTTTAACCTGTAGGAAACATTTGACTGCATTTGTGGCTAGCAGATGCACAGGGGCAGCTGCTGGCTAGCAGTAAGCTTAGAGTGGTGTCTGTTTCATCTAGATCCCAAGGAGGAGAGAGAGGAGGAAGACGGCTCTGCCCTCCCACAGGACGTTTCCATTGCTGCAACCAGACCTGGCCGGGGCTGGCGCAGTAGCAGCAGGACGTCGATCTCCCGTGTTCGCGACGCGGAGAATACCCGCAGCTCCCGGTCCAAGACTGGTTCACTGCAGCTCATCTGCAAGTCAGAGCCTCTTACATCTCCGCTTGATTATGGTACTGTGCAAGTACAGTGCCGGTGCTCCGTACCTGCTACTGAATTGTTTCGTTGTTGCTGTTAATGTAGTGTTGCTCTTTGCCCGACTAGTTTAAGTCTCAGGGACAAGGGTGGCGACACAGAGGGCTTCTTTTGGACAGCTCCAGGGAGTCTTCTTTTAGATAATGCATTTAACTCTTGCCTACATAGAGAAAAGGTCTTACTTATGCATAAAGTTTTGATTTTGACTTTATTTTTCTAGAAGTTGCAGAAGAACATCAGTCTCCCGGTGGCATTAGGTAAAGCTTTCGCGTTTCATATCTCAACATTTGGGTACCTAGCACAGGGACCTGAAGTGATGTGGATGTTGCTTTACACTTCCAAAGATTCTGAATTGTAAGAGGACTGTCATTCATATTCCACACAGATCTTGGTTAAAGCGCTCTGTGCCATGTAACCTGTGGTTATGTGGCTCACAGACCATGTGTCAGGTCCCTGACATAGTTGGGCTTATTCTTTTGGACACTAAGGTGAACTGTTGATATTTTGACCAAGTGGGTCGTGATTTTCCTGGTAGACCTTTTGTGATACAGCTGAGTTCCAGGCATGTAGTGCTGTTGTGGAGTCAGCTGTTTTTGATTTTTGGTGCCATTGACCAGTCCTTCCCCTGTCCTCATTCAATAAAGAGATGGTATTTCCAGTATTTTTGCAGTTTGGGTTATTAATAGGATAAAGCAGCTAGATTGCCGTCTCACTAGGTCATAGGAATGGAAATTTAAAGTGGTGTGAATTTTTGGCCACCTTTAAATAAATTGCACAGTATAACCCAGTCAGATGTGATCCTTACAACTAGAATTTATTTCTGTTCTTCAGTAGTGATGAAGAGGAAGAAGAGGAAGAAGAGATGTTGATCAGTGAAGAGGAAATACCATTCAAGGATGATCCCAGAGATGAGACCTACAAACCGCACCTAGAAAGGCATGTCTTGGGGCTCCCTCAGCCACGTCGGGATGAGAAGTGGGGCGGTGCCTTCACGTGCCTTCACTGTGTACTGTTGCCACCCTAGAAAGTTAAGTCATTTTCAGCGAGTAATGGCGCGCTCGTGTTTGCAGTCTGATGTGATCTTCCATTTGTAGGACTCAATTGATCATATTGTAGTTGCTAGACTTGTGTGTATTTTAGCTTACCAGTGTCGTGATCTGCCAGGGACTTAGAAATTTTACTTACTGACTTCTTTTTGAACAGCTGTAGTAAAATTTGACTTTTAATAATCTGAAGCCTAGAAATTCATCCCAGAGGTATCAGATATATATAGTGTCACTGTGCACGTGAGGAACACTTGGTAGGAAATGGATGATAATCCCTTTAACTTGCTGTCACAGTCTCCTTGGGAGGGTCCTTGGGAAAATCCCAGTGTTGAACCAGCATTTGTGTTTGCAGGGAAACTCCAAAGCCACGGAGAAAATCTGGGAAGGTGAAGGAAGAGAAAGAAAAGAAGGAAATTAAAGTGGAAGTGGAAGTAGAGGTGAAAGAAGAAGAGAATGAAATTCGAGAGGACGAGGAACCTCCTAGGAAGTTAGTACCAGTTTCTACTAAAAAAGGAAGTGAATGGAGTTTGACGCCACTAGCGGAGGAGCCTGAGGAAGGCTGTCAGTGCGCGCTAAGCAGCTGGCAGTCGCTGGAGAGGTCCACTCAGAAGCTCGAGAAACTGATTTTCATTCAGAGCAGTACTGAAGTGCAGATGATTTTCAGGGGAGAGACTGGCTCTAGACTGCCTAGAAAATAGAGACAAAAGATAGGAAAATTCAGATCTTTGAGGCCTATGTAATATAAATGATGTAATAGCATTGATTACGTAGAAATTTCTTTTTTAAATTTATTGCCAGGGGAGTAAAATTTATTATCTTTGGAGTTCTTAGCGAGTAATCTGCTGATCTACTTTTTAAATTGATGAATTTTTGGTGATAAGCTTTTCGTGGTGACAGCTCAGTAGCATTGAGATTTATCCAGATCTGCAGTGGCAGTGCCCAGTTGGTCAAACTCCCGTTGCATCTGGGGTGCATGCTGGTTGGAAGGCTTGCTCGATACATCTCGAGTTCTGTGTAGCAATCTCAGTGATCCTTCGTGTCTGCTGTGTGCTCTGTGGCCTTGGGGCGCCTTTCCAGCCATCCTTCGCCTCTAAACTTAAGTCTAAAACACACAGTCATCGCTCTTTCTTTAATTGTAGGAGAGGACGAAGGCGGAAAGATGACAAAAGTCCTCGTTTACCGAAAAGAAGGTGAGGAGGAGGTCCTTACCCTGTGTCTCACACCTGAGGCCTAGCGCCGAGGCACCTTACTGTCTTACCTCTCCTAACAGCCCCTCAGGGCCGCCTTGTGTAAAATCCCGTCAAGGCAGCTTTACTAGTGTCCACACTAGATAGGCATTGGGTTTTTGCAAAATAGTTTCTAAAGATCTCAGCACTTTGTACTTCCATGAAGATTCTTGTGTTTATTCATGTTTTTAAAAGCTTGAGAGCATCTGGAAATTTGTGGTTTCTTTTAACTAATTTTGTGCAAGTAAAGAAAGGTTGATTCCTTATAAAATAACTGTGTGTTACAGTACAGAATTTTCCCCTGTATTTGCTTAACAGGAAGAAACCCCCAATCCAGTACGTCCGCTGTGAGATGGAAGGGTGTGGAACTGTCCTCGCTCACCCTCGCTATTTGCAGGTCAGTGTCGTCATTGGTTAGGTTTCATCACTTGTCCTCTCATGCACCATCATGGGCTTATGTAGATTTTGTTGACATATAGTCAAGACAAATCCTCCTAACCCTACTGCGTCATCCTGTCTTAGCCCACATGTTCTGCCGTAGCGGAGTACTGCCACCCTGAGGCTGGGTGACTGACAGTTATCACAGATGTCTTAGCTGACCCTGTTCTGGAGCAAGAGGCATCCATAAGCACAGTGCCGCGTGGCACGCTCTTCATGGCACGTTTTCTCCTAGCTAAGCCTGGCAGGGTGAGGGGACAGAGTGTACTTTGGTAACAGTTCTCACTCACGCTAATAATTGTAACCCATGCAAGGGACAGAGCTGGTGACACTTCCGAGCGGTTCTCCTCCCACTGTGGCAGCATGCAGGGTTCACGCATGAGCACATTTCGTTTAAATCCAGGGTGCCGAGAATCTGAGCCCAGAGCTTGGGCTTTCGTTGGGCTCTCAGTTTTCCAAAGTGTCATAAATATTTCAGAGATGAGAGTCACAAAGTAACAGGTTTAAGTGAAGTTAGTATCTCAGACTAGGGGGAGTTTTAGTTTAGTCTTTGCTTCCATGAGGGTTTTTTTAAACGGGCAGAGGCACAGCTGTATGTGCACTTGACCAAGCGTGCCCGTGAAGCCCTGCCGAGGAAAGGCCTGCCTGCTCGGCAGCAGCAAATGTAACTGGAGGCTCAGGCCTTCCTTTCCATGGTGGGCCTGGTGACAGCTACTGCTGTGCCTCCGCTGCATGTCATTGGCGACTACAGCTGCTCACGTGTGTGACCTTGTTAGCTTCTCAGCTGCCTCCCCATCTGCTGACAAGGTATTTGGTGTTCTGATGACACTTAGAACTTATCAGAGAAGCCAGGCGTGGTGGCACACTCCTGTAATCCCAGCACTTGGGAGGCTGAGGCAGGAGAATCAGTAGAGTTCAAGACCACCTGGGCTACAAAAGTGAGCTCAAGGCCAGCCTGAGCTGCATGAGACCCTGTCTCAAAAAGACAAAAAAAAAAAAAAAAAACTTATCAGAGAACTTAATTTTATCCTTTTCATTTTCCATCACTCTTCTAGCACCACATTAAATACCAGCATTTGCTGAAGAAGAAATATGTTTGTCCACATCCTTCCTGTGGGCGACTCTTCCGGCTCCAGAAGCAGCTTCTGCGGCATGCCAAACACCATACAGGTACTGAATAAAATAAAGTGTTTGGGCCAGCCAAATAGCTCAGCAGATTGAAGCGCCTGCAGGCAGGCGCAGGGACTAGGGGTTTTGATTCCCCAGGCCTAAGATGCGCTGAGAGGGGACCAAGACTGGGCATGATGGCACGCGCCTATAATCCCAGCTCTTGGGAAGCTGTAAACAGGCGGATCACTGAGCCCGATCTAGTAGTGAGACCCCAAACACCCGGTAGGCCCTTCCCTTAAAGAAATACAGTGAATAAATAAGGTGTTGATCGAGTAGCCAAGTGATCTATGTGCGCACTGGTACTGATATAAGTTTATCTAACGTAAGTCAACTGAAGATTCCTCCATCGGATATGGGAGAAAGATGTGAAAACACAATTTAATGAACTATACAAGGGATGATCAGACTGGGGCTTTTGAACTTATACTTTGAGAACTAACCAGAATAGTCTTTTGTTGAACATAAATTCTGTATCAACTATGAGTGAACACTTTATTGCTGACCTGTACACTGAGCACCACTAATCTAGTTACTTACTTTGTACCTTAGAAACCAGAGATTTAGCTGCATTATCACCTTCAGTACAGTCGCCTAGCTAGTAGTTAGCAGAATCAGGATTTTACAGTTCTGCATCAGGTAGATGCCTGTAGCAGCTGTTGTGGACTGAAAGTGGGAAACAGTGGAGAGAAAACCTGGGGAGAAGCTTGCATGTAATTTGTGGGTAGCCATTCAGTAGTTCAGGGACTGCTGCTTCAGAGCTGTGCCATCTCGCCGCTACTGCTGGGCTTGCCCGCTCACTGATGGACCACTGACCAAGGAGTGAGGCCTTGCAGGCTCTAGTGCCATTCATTGATAACCACTGCCAATCTTGTGCAGCACAGCCTAGGGAGACAGCTCGGGCTGGGTCTTACTGGTGCATGGAGCCTTCATTGTGGCTACTTGATCAACACCATATTTATTCACTTCATTGTGCTAGATTATTACATGTTTTCTTCTCAGTCTTGGATTGCAATACTAAGTATTCCTGTTGCAAAAATGCATCCACTCCCCAAGAGGATACTGCCATGTCCTCTCCTCCAGAGACTGTGTGTGCGCCTGAGGGAAGGTACAGGGGCGCCAGGGTCAGAGGTACTGGAAGCAGGAGATAATATAAAAAGCACACATGACACACTGTTTTTGAATACTGTGTTTGAACTCGGTTTTTAATTAACCCAAAGATGTGCAGGTTTTAGGTGGTGCCATGCTTCTCAGTAGGTTCTACAGCTGTTCTTGTCTCCTCTGTCCTGGTTGCACTGTTTCAGCCCTTAGAGATGTTTTCTGACAGCTACTTTCAAGTTTTACAAAATACCACAAGTTTACTGTATAGCACTTCTCTTCCCAGTGCGCTAATTAGAGGGTGCTAGTTTTCCTTTTGAAGATTTGTGGGCAGGGCTCCCTCTACAGATACAGTCTGGAGAGCATTGCTGCCCCACCCAGATTTGCTTCCTGGGTGTAGCTGATGCTGAGTTGTCCTTGGTGGGCCAGTGAGTATGTTCAGATCGTTCCATACAGTGTCACAGTCCAGCCCGTGTTGGTGCTGCTTGGACTCTGAGCGCGAACAGAGCATGGTGAGGGCGCACATGCATCGCCAAGATCAGGTGACTTTCATGTGTCTGAGAGAAGTACAGGCATCCCATTACACTGCTTTCTAAACTGTGCTAAGAAAGAGTGCTACCCTCTCACCCTGCATGCATGTTTTCACTATAACTTACATCTAGAAATTTTAAATGCAGTAGAAAATGGACTCATTCATTCAGCTAGGAAATAGTTGGTGCAGGTTTCTTTCGGCTCACTGCCAAGGTAATAAGAGCAGAGGTCCTGTGTCATGTAGGTTCCACACTGTATTACCAAGTTCATTAAAACCCCTGTGGAGAGCCAGAGAGATGGCACAACAGCATCAGTGCCTGCCTGGCAAGCATGAGGTTCTGAGTTTAGCTCCCAGTTTGAAGAAAAAAAAAATCACTGTGGCATTAGAGCAGGAGAGCTACAAAGTGATAAGTGACAGACTGTGGCAGAAGGTGCAGCCTAGAAGGAATAGAGATGCCGTCTGCATATACTTGAATGCAAAGTTTCTGTTTATTGTGTTAACATTTTTAGAAGCAATGTGTGGTTATTTTAGATGAGGAGGAGATCTAGGGTAATGCCTTCTCTTTTTCAGCAGTACTTAGACTGAATCTAAAACCTTCTGTCTGAGCTATGTGCCTGGCCCTTTTCTGTTTTGAAGCAGAGCCTGACCAGGTTGCCGAGGTGAGGCTCGAACTTGAGATCCTCTTGTGTCAGACCGCAGAAGGTTGGGAGTGCAGATGTGTGCCAGCACACCCAGATGGGAATGCCACATTGTTCCAGATGGGAATGCCACATTGTTCTATGGGGTTTTGTTGAATGCTAGTCTTCCTGTGTATGCATTCCTTTCATCTTTTACGCTCTGTGACAGAATTGTTTTAAAGAATAAAATCTGTAGGAAACGTAGTCGTTAACCTTCTAACCAGTTTACCCAAGATCAAAATTAATGGTAACATTGAAATTGAGTGCAGTTTTTTATTTCTAAGTCTTCTAGTTTACTCATTTTTAAATGAGTGCTTATGCCATGAACTGTATAGACTACAGATTAAACAGTTTTTGTTGTGTTCAGACATGGAAAACCATATTAATACCTCTATTCTTCATGGACCTGCCTGACCACCTACTTGCTTGTATGCTAAGGGTAGGTAACACAGAGCGTGTCTAGATGGAGCATTAACCACATTGTCTTCCCGTTAGATCAAAGGGATTACATCTGTGAGTACTGCGCTCGGGCCTTCAAGAGCTCCCATAACCTGGCGGTGCACCGGATGATTCACACGGGCGAGAAGCCGCTCCAGTGAGTATTGGCTGGTGCACTGCAGCACAGCCCCACTGGGAGGGGGCCCCTCACAAGCCTGGTCAGCTGCTGCTGTTTTTTTACCAGATCACGTAATAGATGTTGACTGAGGGACCTACTTGGTAACCTTTCTTACTGCTTTTTATTGTTTTTCAATTAGAAGAAAAACATCAGATTTCTATCTAGTGGTTTCCTAGTCCTTCCCAAGAAGCATGTGACCCTGATGCATACCTGTGGGAAGGGACCGCTCCTTCCGTCGCAGCCCGAGCTTGTGTTTATCTCCTGTTTCCTCTCCCGCTCTCTGTAGATGTGAGATCTGTGGATTCACTTGTCGACAAAAGGCATCTCTCAACTGGCACATGAAGAAGCATGATGCAGACTCCTTCTACCAGTTTTCTTGCAATATTTGTGGCAAAAAATTTGAAAAGAAGGACAGTGTCGTGGCACACAAAGCCAAGAGCCACCCCGAGGTGCTGATCGCAGAAGCTCTGGCCGCCAACGCAGGTGCCCTCATCACCAGCACAGATATCTTGGGCACCAACCCAGAGTCCCTGGCGCAGCCCACGGATGCTCAGGGTCTTCCTCTTCTTTCTGAGCCTCTGGGGAACTCAGCCCCTGGAGAGTGCCTGCTGCTAGAGGCTGAGGGGATGTCGAAGTCCTTCTGCGGCGGGGCCGAGCGGGTGAGCCTCATGGCTGACGGGAAGCTCTTTGTGGGCGGCGGCAGCAGCGGGGGCCCCGAAGGGTTGGTCATGAACTCGGATCTACTCGGTGCTACCACAGAGGTTCTGATCGAAGACTCCGACTCCACTGGGCCTTAGTGGAGAGGAAGACTTTTGGGCATTTTGGGCACTGGGACAGTTGGGACTTTGTATTTAAAAGACAAAAAGGACAAACAAAAAAACGAAATTTCAAACATTTAAAATGTAGTTAAGTAACTGAAGGGCCTGCTCTTCCCATTAAGGGTCACAGCACATACCCAGCCCTGACACCTTTTGCCCCCTTATGAAATTGGCATTGCCTTTTCCAGAAGGTACATAGCTCGGACAGCAGCAGCAGCAGCAGCAGCAGCAGCAGCAGCTCTGAGCGAGGACTCTCCTTCACTCCATCCCGCCAGCGGCAGGCTTCCTGCTCCCGGCAGATCCCCTTCTCCAACCTGTAACCGACACGCTCTGGGCCAGCTTTTAACTCCTGTAGTATATAACTGACTCCAAATTCTTCCTCGTCCTGCTGCCCCACGGTTCTGGCTTCTGCCCGATGTGGCAGCACACTTGTCCTCGGATATCACAGAATTCTCATCTTTGGAGCTTGACTCGCACTTTAGGGCCCCTTACGGTGTGCTGTTAAAACAGCACCTGCTCTCCCCCCTTCTCCAGCCCCTCCTGGGCTTGGAAAGGAAGGTTCTGTGTGGACCACCCTGCTCTTTGGTCCCAGCATCCTGTCCCCTCCCAAGCCTCCACTGGCTCCTCATGGTGCTCCCTGGTTGGCAGCCGTCTCTAGGCGGGAGGAGGACGCCCTCTACTTGGTCTCTGGCCATAACACAGGGCTCTGTCCGTGAGACGGTGAGAAAAGTCCCAGGCTAATGGCAGAAATTTGCACTTTGAACATGTGTGTTTTGTGTTGTGGAACCTGAGATTCCTTATTTATTAATGGAAAGTCTGATTTTTGCGGGGGTGGGTGGGGTCTTCATGGCTGTGTTTTGTGGGGCTGGGAGAAGTTAGAGTATTGTGAAGTGGGATGCTTCCCACAAGAGGTTCTTCGAAGGCGAGGTATAAGGCGGCCGAAGCACAGCCGGCCTCTAGAACCATAGCTCTCCAGTGGCCTTCAGAGAGCACTGCTCCTCAGCAATGCAGAATCACTACAGTGGCGTAGAGCTTTGTCGGAAGCCTTGCAGGGAAGAGTGGTAGGCCACGGGCCTCGAGAAGCGCTCTCGGGGAGTCTAGGAACGCTGAGGCTTCGGAGCTTTACGGGGATGAGGAAGGTGGTCCTGTGAGTTGTTCCTGCCCTCACCGTGACCTTATATGCCTGCCTGCTATGCCCCTGTTGGTTTCGGCTTTGCTTTATTTTGGTTCCTAAGTGAAAGAACAGTGGCTAGAAGTCCTAAAGTTGGGAAAACTGCTCGGTTTTGCTTCTTTTCTGGTGACACCTCAGAAAAGGGCTCACTAGACAAAGTTTTCTGTGTAATAGTAGCTTTGGCTTCACCAGAAGCCCTGGGATGTCCCCTTCCTTTGAAAGAGGGCTTTTGCCAGAGTAGATTGCTTGTCTAATTCATGGAAGACACAGGTAGTGTTGCATACAGATTCCGAGTTCCCGGAAGCCTGGTAGCCTGGTTGGCTCCTTTTAGAGAACTAGAAGGGCAGTGCCTCCCCCTGTACCTCAGAAGCCAGAGGTGAAGCCTTACCTGGTCCCTGTCTGTTGTCGGAAGTGTGTGATGGCTGTTGGGAAGAATGAAGTCGTGCAGAGAATAAAGCAGGAACAACTTGTTTTTCACAAACACTAAAACTAGTAAAATTTACCCTTGATTTATTTTTCCTCAAAATGGTTAAGATGTCAGGGGACACCTACCAGGGACAGTCTGAAATGCACTGTTGACTTCATGGTGCTGTGGCTTTGTCATTCATGGTGAGGGCGGAAATTGGAAGAAGCTGTCCCCAGCCAGGGCCTGTAGGCGCTCTGCTGCGGAGTAGATCCCAGCCTTCAGGTGGCCCAGCTTGTTGGCGGGGTGTTCACCAAGCTCTCCCGCGCTGCTCCACCACCTGGTATGCACACGTGCACTCCCCTTTGCCTCTGTCACCCTCAGGCTTTTATCTCAATTTCTCGTCCTCAGATATCTTAGCCAGGCATTTTAAAAGTAAACAGCATTAAAAAATAAGCTTTTCTTTCTGATATAGATGAAAATACATTCTCCCTCCCCATACCCACGTTCCCCTCCCCATGGAAAGCACTTCGTTACCTGAGTAGAGACTTGCATCATTTCTTCTTTGTCTTTTCACACCTCCCATTAGCTGACGACACATTTGTTCTGGGTGAGTTTTTTTGTATGGGCTTTGTACTTTTTCTTTCAAGAGAGAAGTCCTAGCATAGTCAGGAGTCGGTGTAAGTGCAGTAAGCCTCTCCCTCCTGCTCCCGTGTTGCCGTTGATGCGTTGTCCTTGCCAGGACTCTTGGTCTCTACTCCTACTCTTAAGTCCAAGTTTGTTACCCTTGTAACAATGACCTTCACATTCTCCACCTTGATTGGAAATCGAAAGTCCCGCTAGTTTTGCTACAGCAGCTGAGCATTTCTAGGTGTCCTGTCCCCTGTGTGTGTGGCTGCCCAGGGTTACATTTCAGGGAGGTTAGACGGGTACTGGCCGGAGTTCTGGGGTTCACAGGAAGGCGGGGAGTGGCTTCCACATGGCGCAGAGCACCTGGGCCCCCTCGCCCTGGCTGGAGGAAGCCCTGCAGAGACACTACGTACGCAACGACAGCCATCACGGGCTCACTGCTTAAAGTACCATTTTCTTCCTTCTGTCTTTTTCCCACTTTCCAGTATACTCAAGAAAATGGAAAACTTGTAATGGATCAATTTAAAATATTTTATTTCCTAAAAGCCTTTTTTGCCTATTGTAATATGCAGGACCCCTCTCCTTTGATGGGAGAGATGGGTAATTACCTGAATATAGGTTGAAAAGGTTATGTAAAAAGAAATTATAATAAAAGGGATACTTTGCTTTTCAAATCCTTGTTTTTTCTTAATCTAGATAAAACGTATCCAAAATATGTAAAGAAAAAAATAAAAATCGTCCTCATGGAAGCCACTTGTCTTCCTTGGTTGTACTGACTTAGCAGTTTCCCAGGGCCGAGGTCGTTCATATTAAGCGACAGCGGAGTTCCTGGGCGGGTCTTGCATTCTGTGAACTACTGCTTACTCTGGATCAGTCAGGTGAACGTTTCATTTGGTCTAGTTCTTGGTTTGCAGTGCCTGGGTGCTACGGGATTCTGTGATCAGCAGAGACCAGTGTGATGGAGGTTTCTGGAGCCTTTTGTTGAGAAGTAGCTGCTGCCCTAGTACCGGGAGCGTTAGTGCTGTGTCACTTGGACAGTGACAGTCCTGTCCGCATTTAGTATCAGTTCTCCATAAGGCTCGGTGTCCATAGTATTAACTTTAAAGTGACAAAATACTGGAACCCTTCTACCTTTCAGAAGTCTTCCTGTGACAGTGCCCTGACCCTTTTTTCTTTTTCCCTTCATGTCCCCATGTGAATTACTCCCGCGACGGCGGCCTTTGCTGGGAAGTGGTCAAAGCTCGTGATCCACGCGGCATCGCTGAGTGACATGCAGTGTAGCAGTGGTTCTCCAGTTGCCTTTTAACTTACTCACTGCCAGAGCTCAGCTCCTGCCCTTGTGTGAAAGTACCTGCGGAGCAGACAGGGGACAGGGAGGAGCGTGTTGTCGCTTGAGGAAGACTGCCTGGGAGGCCCTCCCGAGTCGGGGCTGGGTGTTTCCTCCGGCTGAGAACAGGCCTAGACAGAGCTTTCCCTCACCACGGCTCCCGGGAGGCACGGGCAGCAAGAGGCACGTGCTGGTCGACTTCCGTAATGAGGTACAAAGGGAGCAACAGTGGGAGCGCTGTGGGAAGGCCGAAAGTGAAAAGATGCATTCTTAAAGGACCATTGTCACATCAACAGTTTGTTGCACAAAAAAAAAAAATAGAAAGTTAGTAGTAGAAGCAACTGAACACCCAGAAACCACTATATGAATTTGAAGCCAGTTTACTCGATTTTGTGTACATTACTCTTAAGCTTTTTATATAAAGTGGGAAAATGAATGCTTACTATATAGAATAAACCTAAGGATTAAATATTTCAAAGCCCTCACTGAGATCTGAGGTGTTTAATAATTAAATTCATCAGTAATAACAACTTAATACTGAACACTGTCGAGACAAAGCAAAAACGACATGGGCAGCATAAGTCAGGTGATAACAGTGCCCTGATTGATTGTATGTATTAAATAGATGGCGTTGGGCAGGGGTGTCCTGAGGACCTGTGTGACAGTGACCTTGTTGCTAAGTACAGAAGCCAAACAGTGGCATAAAAACAAGTGCTAAGTACTGAGTGGAGGAGAGATGGAGGCAGACGCTGCCAGGGAAAGAAAAAAAAAAGACTGATTGAAAAGGGCCCTTTGATTCCACAGACACAAAAATCCACAGCCAGGAATTTGCTGCCACCTCTGAGTCAGGCAACGGGTGGGAGGTGGGGTTCCTAGTCCCATCAGAGAATGCCCAGTGGGTTTGGGCGTGAGAGGCACAGTCCTGACTCCGACCGACCGGTGTAGGCAGAAGGAAGCCCGGCCCGCCCGCCTCCTGGGCAGCGCGGGGATGGCTCTTGCCGGGCAGTCACCGCAGACCCCTCGGCGGCGGCGGGACCTCTGCAGCCGCTCTATCTGGCTGGCAAGGAAGATTCGTTCAGACCTGACTGCTCTCACGGAGGCTTACGTAAGTTGTCCGTTGTGTTGTCTGTGTCCCTCCATCTCCAGACCTGGCCAGGGCCACACCAGCCCGTCACAGTCCTGCCGGGGACACCTGCTTCTTGATGAGGCCAGGTCCTTTGAAAAGCTCAGGTGACCTTCCTGCCTTCCTCCAGGCTGCTGGGGAGCTGCGTTCCTCCAGTGAGGGAAGTGGGGCTTTATGTGGGGCTGGCCCTGTGTCCTGCCTGAGGGCGTTCCTGACTCGCTACCCTGCGTACTCAATTCTGCCAGCACTGGACCCCATTCAGTTTGATTCTATAGATACTGTAGAAAAAATGCCTTGGAAATGTTGGAGCTATGTAAATGAGTTTATAAGAGTGGGAGAAAAAGAAGTAAGAATTTGGGGAAAGCCTGTGAATCCAGCTTGCACAGCACGAGTACCCCATGTTTTGGAATTACATCAAATGTCCATGTGTCTAACTAGGAAGATGACCTAAGCTATCAGAAGGCACCTTGAAGGCTCGCTGGGGATTCACACAAGTGGCTCCTTCTTGAGCTGCTTTTCTCAAAGGGGCAGCAGCTCCTAAGGCCTGCGTTAGGAATCCTCCAGGCTTCTTTGGAAAGTTCGGAACTCAGGCTTTCTGAATTGCTTTAATTTTGAATAGCCTTAACAGCCGGATATCAGACTGATTTTTTTTGTTTGTTTGTTTGTTTTTTTTGAGACAGGGTCTCACTATGCAGTTCAGGCTGGCCTTGGGCTCACTTTTGTAGCCCAGGCTGGTTTCGAACTCGCACTGATCTTGCCTCAGCCTCCCAAGTGCTGGGGTGACAGGCATGCACCCAGCTTTTCAGACTGATTCTTTCTAAGAACTCAGTCTCTACTGTGTTGACTTGGCCAGGGAGAGTGAGTACAAGGATAGGGAGGTTAGGGGAAACTCCAAGGCAGCTGCTCTAGGATGTCTCTCTGCATGTCGAAAATCTTTACCCTCCACTATGATTAACATTTCCAGGAGAGAGTTCAGAGCAGGAAGAAAACATCAGAGTGTCTTTCAACCTTTACAACGTCATGACAGTTGACTATTCTTCCAGTGAAAATGCTCAGCCAGTCAATCTCAGCTATGTAGAGTCGGGGCTTGGATCCCAAATTAAATTTATCTTCTGGACATTTAATTTGCAGTGTAGGGCCGGTGAGAGTTCAGCAGACTAAGCGCCTGCTTAGGCTAGTGCAGGGACCCGGGTTCAATCCACAGCACCACATGCTGCAGCGGCCTCGGCCCTGGGTGCCCTGAGCCGGTGACCTGGTTCTGGCGTGATGGCACAAGCCTGTAATCCCAGTGCTGGGGAGGCTGAAAACAGGAGGATCACAGTCCGAGCTGCCTAGTGAGACCCTGTACCAGGTACATTAAAAAAAAAAAAAAGTATACTTTGCAGTGTGGCTCCTTGATCAGAGGTGAAGAGGGCCTTCGTGAGGTCCGAGCATGGAGCCTGGTGGCCGTGGCGCAGGTGTCACGTTCTCCGTCTTCTCGGCAGGTGAAGCACCAAGGGCTGGGCGCGAACGTCAGCCTGGATTCTGTGGACGGTGTGCCTGTAGCGGGCACCAGCCGGTGGGGCGAGCTCGCTGAGGCGGACCGGCTCCAGGAGAACCTGCAGGCCTACCGCGCCTTCCGCGTCCTGCTGGCCGAGCTCCTGGAGGACCAGCGGGTGCACTTGACCCCCACCGAGAGCGACTTCCACCAGGCCATCCACACGCTCGCGCTCCAAGTCTCCGCCTTCGCCTACCAGCTGGAGGAGCTGATGGCACACCTGGAGCACAAGATCCCCCCAGAGGAGGCCAGTGGGACGCCCGTGGGCCATGGCGGGCTCTTTGAGAAGAAGCTGTGGGACCTCAAGGTGCTGCAGGAGCTTTCCCAGTGGACCGTGCGGTCCATCCACGACCTGCGTGTCATCTCCTCTCGGCAGGGAGCGGCCCTAGCACAGGAGAGCCAGTACTTGGCTAAGGATAAGAAAATATAGCAAGCGGCCCTGCCACCTCCTTGCTCCTCTTGCGATGGAACGCAGGTTGCTCCCTACAGCCACTCACCAAGTAGGATCCGGAGTGCGTGGTGGGCGTGCACACGTGTGCATCAGGCTGGAAGGAGGGAGCCTTCCGCCCCCCAGGGCTCTCACCTTTCTGCCCACTGAGTAACCTTTACCATAGCAGCCTTACAGACCCAGTGCTGGACAGCTTCCGAGAAGACTAAGCCAATAAATAAGTAACCATCACTCCAGCTAGTCATGCTTTTAAGTAATAAAAATAACACTGGCTAACACTCACTGAGTAGCTACTCCCTGGGCGTAGCTTCCTCCACCACCCTGTGTGTGCAGGGTCCTCCCTGTGGGCCGATGGGGAAACAGGTTCCCAGACTTAGTGAACAGTGTAGGAAAAACTGAAGAAAGAAATGGTGAAGGGTGGCAGGCATGCTGTGCGGAGCCCAGGTCCTGCTCACGGTCAGCCTCTGCTCCTGGAAGAGGCCCCAGTAGCGACCTCGGTCCTGCACGTTTTTGCCCCAGAGGTTTGGAAGGCATAGCCATTCATCCATCCTCAGCAGGGAAGAAAACATTTACAGTCCCGAATAGGTTGATAGGAAATTTTAGTTCAAAAAGGCAGAGTATTTCTCACCAATACTGGCAAGGAAGAGAGCAGCTGAAGGTCTTCAATTCTAGTTCAGAAAAGAGGAGGCCGCCAGATTGGGGAGCCAGGACCCAGTGACCCAGCCTGGCAGCGCTGGGCGCGGCTCTCGGGGCCCCTCGCATGTTCTGTAATTGTCAAGCTCTCCTGACAGCAGGCCCTGTGACCAAGCCCAGGGAGGGGAGGGGCGGAATAGCACCAGGTTAAAAGGTCAGACCTGGGTCAGCTCACATTCTCTGGACTCAGTCATGGGAGAGGGGGAGGCCCACTCCTTCTCTGTGGATGCCAGAGATTCTGCAGGGTGCCCTGCTCAGGAGAGGACTAGAGCTGTGGGGGCGAGAGTCCCGCATGGCAAGCAAGGCCAGGGCCATGGGGGCTGTGCGGGCAGGAAGGGCCTGTGGCCACCCGGCCAGGTCCCTGTGGTGCAGCCCGAGGGCAGCCCCCGAGTATCACACACACAACCTGTGATTAAAGCCTGAGTGCTTGGGTCAAGGGTGCAGTGAAGTTCGTTCAACTAACCAAGGCACCTTTCATAATGAGCGTGAGTCAGAGAAGGCGCCACCTCCGGGTCACGAGAAGTGGGGAGCAGGCACTTCCTTAGCCTACGCGCTTCCCCGTGCAGGTTCCTGGCCAGAGCTCCGTGAAGTCCACGCTGTGACAGGCGGCGTGGCAGTCAAGGAACTCAGACTCTGCTTTCCAACAGACGTTTCTGGGAGGGAGCGTGCGTGCATATGAAAATGTCAGTGCCAGCGCAGTTGGAGCAGGACAAGGTCTGGGCTTAACTGTTAAAGACGAGAGATTAGTGAGGCCCCGCAGCAGTTTCTTAGGGGAGAAAGGAGTTGTATTGAAGAGGTTGCCTGAAAATAATAGAGGGAAAATTGAAGAAAAATGGTGAAGAGCTGGCCACTTAAAAGAAAAGTCCAAAATAGGGAATAATGCCTAATAGGGCCCAGTTGTCAGCAAAGACTTACAGTTTGGTTTTTATTTTACTTATAATCTCATCACAGGTACATTCCCTCTAAAGATATTGAAGCTTATTTTACCCAAGTTTTTCATTTTAATAGAGGCATTTTCCCATGAGAAACTTCCTGCTTTTTGATGCCGGGCTTCTGGGAGGAGCGTAGTGCTTTTGGTTAGGAGACAGGGTGGTTGATTCTGAACCCAGCAGATGCAGCAGGTCAGACCCGGGCAGGAGGCAGAGATGGCAGAGCCTGGCATGCAGTCTCCCGATGCTATGGACAGGGATGCTGGGGCAGCCAGCGGGTCCCAGAAAGGCCCAAATGTCAGCCGCAGCCCAAGCTGGAGGGCGGATGAACCCCACCTGCCTAGTGCGTTCCCAGCACTGCTCAAAGCCCCGCATCAGCCTCTCCACCATGACCCTTCCTGTGTGCGTCACATGTGCCTCACGGGAAGCAGGGCTCCCTTGGAAGGAGACTGTGGGGACCCGCTCACGTGGGGCAGGGATGCGGGCCTTGCACTGCGTTTTCTTCAAATGGATACAGAGTGAACAGGGAACTGACACTGGGCCAGGGGCTAGGTGTGTGTCTTAGAATGCAGGGGACAGCAGTGAGGAGGCCACTCTAGAAGGATGTGTTTGTAAAAGAGCCATTGCCCAAAAGAGGTTTGTTTGTTTTTAATTTAGATTTTATTCTCTTGCTCCTTAGGCCTGGGAGGTCGTAGGTAACATGCCACGTAAATTTAGTTCTGCACTCTAAACCCTGCTTTGTGAAAAGGATCCTTTGTCTCACAGTTCCAAACACAGTCCTTTCTGTGGAGCCCAGCTCCGTTTTCTGAGTCTGTTACGATATTGCATTGCTGATGGTGATTACATGGGTCTTATGTTAAGAGGATGACAACTTGGAAGATGCTTGTAAACTATCACCAACTTGAAGGCTAGACAAGAAATAAAGTTAGTCTGAAGAAAACGAGATGAAGTGAGAGTTATAATCCGAATGGAAAGTGTAAGGTCAGAGCCTCTGAGTTGCTATTATTCACACTGCTGTGGATAGAAGCCCAGAGGTGACTCACTGTGGGCCCTGGTCAAGAGAGAGGACACATAAATCTTTCAGGGAGGCAACATCTCTGAAGAGGTCTACAATGACTTGTATGTGGACCCCCAGCTTCCGAGCTGCCGGAGCGCTGTCTCTCTTCTCTGTGTTCAGGGCAGAGGCCTCTACTCGGTTGGGGAGGGACCAGTGGAAAAGAAGGGCCAAGAAGAATATGTGGGCCACGTGGATTTGGCGGGGGGGGTGCAGAGTCAGAGCCAGGACATTCCTTGAAAAGAATGATTCAGGGCATTCCTTGAAAGGAATAGCCTGGCCTGGCCCCTGCCTCGCTCCTCCCCAGCAGCGAGCTGAAAGAGGAAGCTGCCGAATGTGGTTGGACTGGAAACAGGGAAAGCCTTCCCTGGCACGATCTGGGCACCACAGGTAGAGGTGGTCAAAAGCTCACCAGGTCTCCTGGTGGAAGGGGGCGGAGACAAAATCCCCATGCTTGCAACTCTTTGCACAAAATAGAAACTTCTTGGATTTGTATTTTTTGGGCCCACAGGAAACAAAAGATGCAGGGATGACTAACACTAGAGTTCGCCACTCCGCAAGACCATGGTTGCTTCTCTCACTGCTTTTCTCACTGCAGTGTCTTTGTGAACAAGGGGAATTGCAAGGGATTTCAGTAGCGGGTGAAATGTGATCCCCCAGCCAGGCCAGACTCGCTCAGGCGTGCTGGGTAAATCTCCGTGATGCCAGACTGCTGGGCAGAGCTCCCGGGACCAGTGGCCTAGAAAAAGCTGAGGGCCACCTGCCACGAGCCCTGTGTGCCGCCCTCTGATGTGTACCCCGTCGGCCAGCCTGCCAGAAAGGGAGTTGCCTTTACGGGGTTTAATTTCAAAAACTGGGTCCTCAGTTCAGCTTTGGGGGTGAAGAGAGCTCAGACAAGCTCATTTCTGGCTGGTGTGGAGGTAGGGACCGAGCTGTGGGCGGTCATACCAGGAGGCCCTGGCAGGCACCTTGAGGTCCTGTGTCCCTGTCCATGTAGTGAAGGGCATTTGCTCAGTGGCCACGTCTGACCACTCTACACAAAACAGTTTGAGGTCATCTAGTCCGTTTAGATAGTCTCTTTCCAGAGCTGAGGAGGAAATGACCAAAGTAACTTGCCCAAGTTCATTCCTCAAGCCTGTGGCAGGGCTGAAGTTTACAACCCAGTTTGCTATAGCTACCACCACGGGATCATCGTCTTCTGTACCTCAGAGTTGACTGCCACTCCTTGGGTAAAGCCCATACAGGCTTGCATCGACCCTTCCTCTAACAAAACCATACAAGTTTCCAAACTGGGACCAGTCACCTGTTCTGTGCCTCCTCTCTTAGGAAATGGAAATGGTGACAACAGACTACGCTGGTTGTTTTACACGGCACAGGAAAATCGCATATCTGAAAGTCCTTGTAAATGACATACAAACATCCAGTCTGGTGTCCCCAGGGGCTTGGATCCACAGGAGATTCTGGAGGAGGCGCAGTCTGTATTCTGTACACCTCAGGGTGGCTCCGGTCACACCTGGACTTCACCCTGCCTTTCACAATGAAAGGCTGACCCCGGCTCAGCCAGAGCCTCCAGGGATCCCCATCCTCTGCAGGGCAAGACCCAGCCACTCCTGGCATCCAGAAGGTGGCTTCCCTGAAGGCAGGGTCAGACAAGTCCTGGAAAGCTTGGCCGGCTCCAGAGGAAGCCAGGAAAACTTGCAAACCAAGGCATCAGCCAGACACACAAAAAGCACACTTTTAGAATTGAAGTTATCGGGCCAGAGAGATAGCTCAGCGGCTTAAGCACCTGCCTGGCAAGTGCAAGGTCCTGAGTTCGATCCCTGATACCAAGGAAAAGCAAACCAAAACAAAACTGAGACTTGGAGTTGTGTGGTATAAGTGTGCTTTGCACAAGCCAACCAGCAAAGCTTTTCGGAAACGTCATTCCAAGGCAGGTGTCCTCAGTCAGATCTACCTTTGTGCCGTAGCCTGGGGAAGGGGTTGGGTCTGGCTCCTTTGCTTAACCGGACTTGGCTCTTACTCCAGAAGTGCAGAGCAGCAGGTGGGCTCAGGGATATGCAGATAATTGGAAAAGGCACTGGCAAAGCTGACAGTGGTCCCGATCTGAGTCTAAGTTCCATCTCAGTCCTGTTTGGAAGGTGCCTGCCCAGTCCAACCAAGCTCAGCAGCCATGCATATGCTGTTTCTTGGGGGTCAGTACTTAGGAGACAAGTAATTCCCAATGATAGCAAATGTTTATGTGGTGCTCCTTATGTGCCAAAGCCTGGCTTGACAGCCCTGAGCTCACCTGCTCCTCACCAGAGCTCTGTGAGGCAGATGAAAAGGTTCTTGTTTTACAATGAAGAAATAGTTTCCGGCACTGGAAACACAGCCCCTCAAGAAGGACAGGTGCTCGCAATGGGGAGATGCAGGTCAGGTGTGGGACAGGTCCGGTACGGGCGGCTCGTGCAGATGGCAGAGGCTGTGGAGGACCAGCGAGCTCCTTGGCATCGGCCCTTCCAGGACTGGGCACTGAGGGTGATGGCTTTTGTCCTCAGGAAGAAGCAGGAAGAGGTGCTGTGCTTGTCATCGGGAGCTTGGCTGGGTGTGAGACTCTGGGGGCTGCTGTGGATGAGAGGAGTGAGGAGATGGGGTTGCTGGCACCCTGAGCAAGTCATCTGGGGCTGGAAATGCCTGCAGCACACCGTGGCCGGAGGCAGCCCTGTCCCTGGGGGAGTGGAAGCACCCAGAGGCAGGAGAGGACAGTGCCAGGAAGGCAGTGCTCAGGGTGAGAGCAGGCGGGACCTGCCACAGTGCTTCACTTCCCAGGAGGCAGAGCTGAGCTCCACGCTGTCCCTGGCCTCTTGGAGCCTGCCTGCTGATGCGGAAAGATGGACCCCTCACCTCGGGATGACTCAGAGTGGTAGGAAGGAGGAGCACAAAGGCACTGAGTGGACGCCCAGGGCACCCTCGCCGGGCCAGCTGGGCCCCAGGTAGGCACTGCTCAGGAACCGCAGCACTGCTGCAGCCTGCTGGCCCCGAGGAAGTGGGGCCCCACCTGGCGAGTTCACTTTCCCTGGCACTCCGCTGGCAAGGCCTCCAGAGGCCTAGCTCACTGGCTCCTCCCTAGAGGCAGATGAAAAGTGAAGAAATGATTTCTAGTGCTGCGAACACAGCCCCTCCAGGACAGGTGCTCGCAAGGGGGAGATGCAGGTGAAGGGTCAGGAGTGGGACAGGTCAGGTATGTGCGGTTTGTGCAGATGGCAGAGGGCTGTGGAGGACCGGTGAGCTCCACGGTGTGGGCCCTTCCGAGGTCAGGCACCTGCAGACCGCAGTAGGCACCAATGGCCTGGTGGCCTGCCCGCCATTCCTCACCATTTTAAAGCTTGCCACTGTTCTCTTTCCACTTCCCTTGACAGTGGGAATCAGGCCCTGGGATCTCACTCCCACGTGATGCTGGTGCCCCAGATAAGACTGTCACAGGCAGGGCATGTTGGGATCTTACAAGATCCGCTCTGCTGGGCTGGGGGGTGGGATCTGCAGGATGACCTGGGGAGCAGAGCTTTGCCCGAGGGCAGACACTGCAGAGGGTGGGACAGCTCCCTGCCTGCGGCCCCTGGGAAGGCTCTGGAGGCCCCGAGCACCTGAGCCAGGAGTTCACCCATCAGCGGCAAGGGCCACCCTGACCCAGGACAGCCTAGCTGGGGATCCGAGGGGCTGCCGAGTCCCAGCGCAGCGCCAAGCCCCCTGTTGTGCCTCTGTCCAGCTGCACGAGCCGTGCTTGTCACGTCCCTCACACCGCCCACGAGTCCATGATCAGCGATCTGTGATCAATCGCATGGCTGTGATCCATGACTGCCACTGTGACTTAGGCTGGCTCCTGAGATAGAAGGGGAAGGGCAGGCTTTGCACAGCTGACCCCACGGGGGTGGGGCAGACCCCAGAAAGTGGTCAGCGGCAAACTGAAGTTCATGGCCAGACCCGCAACCCCTGCATGGACATCCCCGAAGAGCACTTCAAGCACGGGGAAAGAATGCCGTGAAAAACCTCAGCTCCTGGCCCTCGAAAAATAGAAAACAGATTGAAAAAAATGTAGGGCACTCCTACCGCTGGGCGCTGCGCGGGTGGTGCGGCTCCCGTTTCGTCTCCTAGGTGGCCTGTCTGGCTTCACTGGGTCACGGTCCCAGGGCAGCTCTCACGTTGTGCCGAGGCTGTGTACCTGGTTTTAGCACGCTGGGCCGTGAGCCTCAGTGCAGCCTATGAGCAGGACCGCAGCCTGCAGGGGTCAGGTCAGCTCTGGACGGCAGAGGCTACGTTTTCTCTCCTCACTGGTGACAACTGTGTGCACAGAGGAATCAGCATTTCCTTCTCAGTGGGTCAGGGCATGACCAGTGTGGCTCGGGTACTCATCTACCTGGGCAGCAAGGGGCAGCTTGGCAGCAACGAGAAATCTGTGTCAGTGCTCCGTGGTAGAATCCCTCTTACAGGGAAGCAACGGCAGAGTTTACACTGTGATTGATTGATTGAGTGATTGAGTGATTGATTGTCTTTTCGAAACAGGGTCTCCTATGTAGCTCAGGCTGGGCTGGAACTTGCATCAGCCCTCCTGCCTCAGCCTCGCTGTGCCTAGGTAATCTCACACACTCCACCTACACTGTATTTTTTAAAAGAGCCCTCGAGCTGCTGTGGTCCGATGGGCTTTTGAAGGCCGGGGTAGGAGCTAAAACCCCAATGCTGAGAACCTGAGTTGAACCGTGACAGTGGGCACAGAACAGAGTCCAGGTTGGAGACGCAGGACAGGACTTGGCAGGCGCAGGAGAGGAGAGGCTGGTGAGGGTGAGGAAGAGGGAGGAGCTTATGGGCACCCACCGCACGGAGGGCAGCGGGCAAGTGCAGCAGGCAAGTGTGGCAGGAGACGGGAAGTGGGCAGGGTCCAAGCGGGACTTCCTGAGGGGAACCGCGAGGGTCTCCTTGTCTAATGCCAGGTGCATAGCCCGACCACTGTGCTGAGCTAAATCTAGTTCTTCGGGAAGCTATCCGGTGTTTCTCTCCCACTGTAGGACTCAGGTAACCAGACGCGTTCGAATTAAGATGCCGTGACCACTCCAGGTGGGCCCGCGTGCGTGCCAGCTTACAATCCTTATCCCATGGAATTATTAACAGAGCCTCTTTTGAGTCACAGCCAAAGTCTGGGTCTGCATAATAAACTGCACAGCCGCCCCAGCGCCCCACCCCTCTCATCCCAGGTCCCCATCTGACCCCGCTCACTCAGCGCAGGAGCCCAGGCTTTAGAGCTGGGGAGGGGGGATCCTCTTCCAGAAACCGCTGGATGCTGTCAGGAAGGAGCTGCTAGCCGAAGAATCCTCGCCAGATGCGAACACAGACCCCGCTGAGGTCGGGAGGCGGGTGCTGCCCTCTTCAGCCCCGGGTCAGACTCTGATCTTTTTCTGGAAGCCCTCTTCTCCTCCTGAGATTTCCCTAAGGCTTCGCCCACATCACTTCCCCTCCGCAGGTGTCCGCGTCCCGTGTTCAGTGTCCCGCAGTGTCTTGGGTGAAGGATGCCACCACGTCTTCACCAGCAGCAATCTATATAGTTCATGCATAGCTGCCACCACCCACCCCACACCCAGCTGAGGGCCACGATTAGTCCCTTCGTGTCCTCTGAGGTCCCTGGCGTGGAGCTGCTCAGCTGCACACACCACCACTGGTCTTCCTAGGTTTACATACCTGGCCACGCACAGCCTAAAAAGGGCCACTCAGTTTGTAGTCTGCTGGCTTCAAAGCAGGGCACCAGGCAGAGGAGAGGTGTCTTTTTCTTTTCTTTTCTTTTTTTTTTTTTTTTTTTTTTTTTTTTGTCTTTTTGAGACAGTCTCGTTATGCAGTCCAGGCTGGCCTTGAACTCGCTTTTGTAGCCCAGGCTGGTCTCGAACTCACACCGATCCTCCCTATGGGTGGACCTCGGCCACAGGTTCCAGTGGGCAGCATCAGCAGGAGAGACACTCCTCAGTGCTCCAGTGCCATTGGCTTGTGTCACCTCGCACCCTCTGGAGTCAGAGTTTGTGGCAGTCCACCATCAGCATCCTGGGGGAGGGGCCCAGAATTCCGGGGTGGTAGCTGAGAGCCTGTCGGAAGCACTAGCGTGGGTGATCCAGAAGTTACAGCGGAAGTTGGTGGGAACCCACAGACCAGCGCCTCCACCCCCAGACCCAGGGCTGCTCCATGCACTCGCAGAACTGGCTCCCAAGTTTCGCACCTTCTGAGGCCCCCTTGGGTGGGGCGCTGTACATCGGGTGACTCCTCAGTGAGCAAGAATCTGCCGTTTGTTTTCTGAGCAGAGACTCACGCCCTGGAGTTGACTGTCCTGTGGCCTGTGTCCCAGAGCACTGCAAAGCTGAGCCACCTCCCGGAAGATTCCTGCCAGGAGTTAGAGGAGGAAACCTGCTGCCTAGGTGAGCGCAGCAGGACCTCCAAGGGAGGCGCCTAGATGAGTGTGGGGGCTGGAGGTGGAGGGGGGCTGGGAAGCACAGCGCTGCCCTCCCCAGGTA
>PVKN010003983.1:0-35058 GCA_004027915.1 Capromys pilorides
TGTGTACTCTTGCTCATTACCCTTTTTCTCTGCTATTTTTACTCTTTAAAATAAAAACTTAAATATTAAAAAAAGAAAAATAATTAAACATTTTAAAAATTTAACAAATAATTTAAGCATTAACTGCTCTTTTCAACAGACTAGCAGAAATCAGCAGTACAGTTATCCAAGCTCTTCTGCATATACACATAAATATATCTTTTTCCCTTCTTCTGTCCTCACCCTCATCCCAGTTTTCCCTTCCCATTGAACAGATTCCTTCCTTCTCACGGTATCTGTTGTACCTTTCAGATTCTATTTACTCTTTCAGGTTCTCACACTAGCAAGACACTTTCCTGGCAAAGCCAAGGTTGGCTGTCCTGGTTGCAGACAGAACTTCACAACTCAGAGTAGTAACAATATCCAGAATAACATCTCTTATGTTCGCCTCCCCTAAGCCAGAAGAAGCAAGGTGATTCCTTATCTGAATTTTTTTTTTCCGCCTGTGGTGGGGGTTGAACCCAACACCTCCTGCAAGCTAGGCAGGCACTCTACCATTACGATGCATCTCCAGCCTCTTTGCCTACAGTCTATTCTAAGTAGGCTCCTCAGCAATTGTGTAGATATACACCAGTGTCTACATCAGTATGCCTTTACTGCAGCCTTTGCAGCTAAGGAAATGAGTAACACCAACGCGTAGTTATTTACAGGTTGCCCCACCATGCAGGGGAATACGGCCAGCCTCAATCCACATGTTCCATGTCCCTGGACTCAACTAATTAATCAAAATGCTTTTTTAAAAAACCTCTCGTGTCTGTACTGAACATAGACCATCTTAATTTTTGTTCTCAAAACGATGCAATATAGCACTGCTTGTACAGTGCTTACCTTGTGCTAGGTAGCCCAAGTCATCTGGAGATGATGTCAAGTACATGGGGCTGCTTGTAAGCTATTTGTCAGTACCACACCATTTCATAGCGAGCTTGGCCATTTGGAGAGTGAGAGCTTGCTTCCTTCGAGTCCTACATTGCCATGAGGAATGACAGTCTCATGGCACTATTGAAATTACCACACAGACCAACAGTGACATGAATTTGAGTACTCGTGGAAATTTTATGGGTAGTAATATTTGATGGGGTGCCCCTTCCACTGGTTTATTCCTGCAAGCCGGATCCCCACATGACCGTGCAGGACAGGGGAGGTGTTTTAGCTGGTAGCTTAGCTTGTGTGAGGCCAAAGGTTGCGTTCCAATGTCTGAGGACACCTGTTCTTATTGGAAGAGGAAGATCCCCTTGGAGCTCTCTTCTGTAGTGTTTGACTTCTTGCAGTACAAATGTTTCTTTTATGTTCAAGGAACACAGTTTTAATTTAAGGGTAAAAGATGCCTTTTGAAGCCAGGCTGCCAATGCTGTGTTTCTTTTTTGTTTCCTGGCTCATCACTTCCCAGCTGTGCACAAGTTTTAAGGCCTGTGGCTTATGTGTAGGCAGTGATTTCACTATGAGTGTGTACATCCCGAGGTCAATAATCTTAGATGTATGGTAAACGGTTCTTGAGGTAAGAGTAGCTGAAGGCCAAGGAGAAGAGACTAAGATCACACAGGATGCTCAGTCTCACTGCCTGTGAACTTGAGGAGTCTAAAAAGCACCCCATAGTCAGATGGGTGGATCAACTTTCACTTCAATCTCTTCGCTGTTGATGGTAACATTGGCTGCACTTAGTGGTTCCTTTTAGTTTCCTCTTATCAACAGATTTGATTTATGCCATTTCTATGGTAAATGTTTTTAAAAAGCAGAGATTGAGAAGAATGTATTTGTAATGGTATTACATACTTTTGGATATGTACAAAAGCAAATGCAGTTGCTTATCATATTCAAGTCAATTCTTTTATATGCATGAGGCGTGTGTTTTCTGAGCTGTGCCACTAGGCACCTTGTCTTAGCCTAAGGAAGTTTTCCTGTGACAATTGGTGTTGACTTGACCAGAACGTCCTGCCACTTCTAGATAGTTCTGGCACATTCATTCCTTATCATTCATTGCATTTATTCTACAGCAGACCAGTGCTGCTTTTGCAACCTTGATTATTGACTGGAAAATGGATGTATAAACCAGAGGCCAGTTAGGGCTCCTGTTTCTTTAAGGTTTGGGGAAATTTAGTTGAAATCTTCAGTATGTCAGCTGTTATGTCCTAGACCTTCTGGAACTCCCCAAATCTGTTTTCTCATGGCCACCCCTAGTCTTCATAGATTGTAACATATTTGTGATATTATAATCCAGTGTGTGCTGCTAGAACATGGACCTTTGCCATCTTATCTTCCATGAAAATTCTTGTCAGTCATATTTCACAGATTTAGCTACATTACTGAACACATGAGAGTTGTAATAAAGATGGTGTTGCAATTTTCCTCCAATCTGCCACCCATTTGCCCAACTCTGCCCTACTTCCAAGGCCCCAGGCACTGACCCAAGAGTCTTCTTATGGTCTCTCAGTCCAGGAAGTACAGTGTGATCCTTAAGGCTCCTATTATTCCAGATTACTCTGCCGCCTCCTGCCTGCCAGACTCGTGGAGAACATACATCTGTCCAGCTTTGTACTGTTGATGACGGAGTGATACTGATGATGTTCAGGGTGCACACCAGTAGTGAAATGGTTCAGCAACCAGCATTTGTCAGGCCTCTCCAGATACCTAGCATTAAGTACCAAGAATACAAAGATAAAGCAATGGTAGATGAATATATGCTTTTCAAGGGAAGAAACACAAGTGGCAAGTCAACATGAAAACATGCTCAACATCATTGGTCATTCAAGAGATGCACATTACAACAACACTGAGATTCCAACTCACCCCAGAAAGAATGGCTGGCATTAAGAAGTCAGCCAAGAACAAATGCTTCTCCACCGTTGGTGAGAGTGCAGACTGGTACAACCACTCTGGAAATCAGTGTGGAGATACTTTAAAAAGCAGAATTCGAGTTTCCATTCAAGCCAGCTATTCCCCACCTGGATATTTCCCATCAAAACTGAAAAGATCATACCACAAATATACATATGCACTCATGCTTATTGCAGTGTAATTTGTCAGGGCTAAATCCTGGAAATAGCCCACATGCCCACTGACTGAGGAACGGATAAAAAAGATGTATTTTTACACAATAGGGTATTTTTCAACTATAAAGCAGGATAAATCTGAGGCTTTTATTGGTAAATAGATGCAACTAGAGAACATTCTCCTCGTGAACTTGCATATGCAAACATTTTATTGTCTTGCTAGAGTGAGAACTTGAAAGAGAAAATGCAATCAGAAAGATACAATAGATACTAGAAAAAGGGCATAAACCTGTTCAGAATGAAGGAATTACTGGGCCAGCGAGATGGCTCAGTGGTCTGAAGCACCTGCTTAGGCAAGCTTAGGTAACTGCAGGAACTGCAGTTCAATCCCCAGCACTACATGCTGCACCAGCACCATTCCCCAGGACAGGCTGAGTGGCCATAAAGAAAAGAGATTTGAAGCCAGGTGTGGTGGCGCACTCCTGTAACCCTAGCGCTTGGGAGGCTGAGGCGGGAGGATTGGTGCAAGTTTGGAGACCAGCCTGGGCTGCAAAAGTGAGCCCAAGGCCAGCCTGAGCTGCACAGTGAGACCCTGTCTCAAAAAAAAAAAAAGAAAGAAAAAAAAGAAGGAATCACTGAGTTGAGGAGGACAGGGCAAATGGCGAGGGAAAGAGATCTATCTATGTATGTAGCAGAATGGTTTAGACAATTGCACTGTGGATTTCTACTGGTCTATGGAAAGGAGTAGTTAACACTTAATTTGCTTTGTGTGCTTTTTTCAGTTCTCTGAACTTTTTCTCTTCTTAGTCTTTTATACATTTCTTTCCCTTTTCTTTGTTGTCTAAATTTTACATGCATATAACTGGTAATATGAACAATTAGTTTGAAGACAACACTATGCATTACAAAAAATACTGTGAATTCATGTTATTTTGCTAAGTGAAATTCTGTATCGCTTGTAATTTTTTCTGTTTTAATACTATTATGTACTCACTTTAAAAAAATAAAATGGGCTGGGCAGATAGCTCAGCGGCATAAGCACCTGCCTGGCAAGTGCAAAGTCCTGAGTTCAGTCCCCAGTACTGAAATAAATAAATAAACCAAATAATTTTTAAAGAATCAAACCTTAAAAAGGCAGGGGGAAAGAATTTTCAAAAGTACTTTCCATTTGGGAAGCACATTCTAAAGTTTCGTAACAGAGCCGAGAGCTCTCTGAGGTTGTCTGTGTAAACCGTTCACCCCTAGGCACATGGGTAAGCTAAGGAACGAGCGCAACAGCTGCTGGTTGGCACAGTGGCACTGGATCATGTGGCTTGAGTTTCTAAGCCCTGTTGTGTTTCCTAGACATTGCGGAGCGTAGAAGACACTGAGTGACAGGTACAAGCGAGATGTGATATTGAAAGGTCAAAACGTTCGGAGAAGGTCTAAGTGAGCAGGAAAGAAGGAATGAAACAAGTCGAGGGTCCCCGTGAAGGAAAGGGAGAGGGTATGCGGGTGTCTACAGACAGTGGGGCTCGCGCAGTGGCAGTGGCTCCCCAGAGAGGGGAGTTGTGTGGCCGAGAGTGCACGCGGGGGCGTCTGCTCCTGAGAACAAAGGCAGCAAACACGAAAGCAGTGCGTGCCGAAGCCTGACAATGTTTCATTTTGATTGTACCCAAAATTTCCTTTGATGTCACTTTTCTTAATGTGGGCTATGAAAGTAGGAGTTACTAAACTTTTGAGAAATAAGAGCATCTTTATGGAATTTCCAAGGCCCGAGAAAACGAACTGAGTAATACAAGAATTGCTCTGCACCTACGTGTATTGGAATCACTGGCACAGGTTAAATTGATCCAACCAGCGAAGTGAAGCTTGACCCTAGGGACCTTACAGAAAGCCATCACATGTGTTTTCTACAGTCCATAAGTTACACAACATGAAACCAGTTGGAGGGGTTGGTAGAGAGAAAATGGAAATACTGTTAGTCTTCTCATTGTTAATGCATGGAGGAACACAGGGAGCAGTCATCGCAAGGCGGATGCTTTTCCTTTCCGACGCTTCCCTGTGATTTTTCACTCTGACTCAGCACACAGATTGTTCTTATGTATGAGCTCATAACTTGAACTGGTTATACAGAACTTTATTTTCCTACCACTGAGCTACACCCCCAGGTTGACTCTATTTTTGAAGTTGTGATGTATATAAGGAATAAAATCTCATAAAGCTAAAGCAGAGCATGGATATTTAAGAACAGGAAACTTAAGCAGAGAATGATCGCACAGAAGCTAGAGGTGGAAATTCAAATTTCAGTGCTCTCTGTCACCAAAGTCTGTATAGTCATTTTATCATGGCTTCTCAATACCTCTCTGGAGACCTAATGCCAACGCACTCCCAAAGTGGCTGCATGGCCCAGAACCTCTCTTGACCCTTCTCCCATTTGTGTGCCCATCAGCATGCTCTGGGTTCTGGACTTTTGGTTGGGTCTCTTGGCTCACATTCCTTTTTTTTTTTTTTTTTTTCTGTAGGACTGGGGTTTGAACTCATGACCTTGCTCTTGCCAGGTAGACACTTGTGCCATGGAGCTATCTCCCCAGACCCCTTGGTTCACATTCTTGATGGAGAATCTTTTCACTGCTCAGGTCACTCCCAGAGCCCAACCTCTTAGGGAAGTGTCCACAGTCAATGCAGCAGTGACCGGGAGCCAGGGTCATGATTGGATTAGCTCAAGCCTTTCCTCCATTCTGGAGCATGACTTTCTGTCTAGAGAAAGGCTGTGCCTTGGACCTATGATCTAAATTAGTTTTTTGAAGGTCGTAGTTTATGTTTTTGTTTTTTCTTTCTTTTTTTTTTGTTTTTGTGGGACCAGAGTTTGAACTCACGACCTTGCACTTACCAGGCCCGCTTTTGTGCTACAGAGCTATCTCCCCAGCCCCATGAAGATTGTAGTTTTGAATAACACCTCGGTCATGTTTTCTGGGGTAAGCATTTTTCAGAAGCTTTCTAGTCTGGGGTTCAGATTTCTTTAGTGAGAAATTCAGGCTTTAGGATTTCATCAGGGAGCACAAGAAAGGAAAAGGAGCGGGGAAGTAAAGAACTCTCTCCTTACACTGTAAACAGCAGGCGCGGGGCTGTACAGTTGCTGTCTGCTGCTAATTCTTTCACAGGGCTCCAATGGAAAACAAATTCAGGATGAGGTGTGAGAAGCACATATTTGTCATGATAGTGCATCCCTAAAGGAGAAAGCCAGTTTGAGAGAGAGGAGGAAAGTCATTTGGTCCCAGCAAGGAAATGAAAGTAGCTGCCTGTTCAGGGATTTCTGGCCTCTCATGCCCAGGCTTGCGAAGTGGTGAAAGCCTAGAATCAGACATGCTCTTCTGCACAGACTCAGAGTCCAGGGCCAAGGGCAGTTGTGTCTCCTTTAGTGTCTGCAGGATTTGTGGGCTGTAATAAAGCATTTATTGATTATATGGTAAGGAACAATTCCAAAGTCACGCAGACCCTTAGCTCTGGGATGACTCTGGACGTGGCAATGGCAGCTGTGCACCACTGCAGTCTCCACTGAGGCCACAGGCTGTGACAGCCCCAGTGAGAATGAATTTCCTGGGGGACACCATGGCTCCTTCCACACCTTCCTGTGGACTCGGAATGTCAAGCTCCAGGCTTCCCTATCGTCCACCACCCCGCCCCCAGGGTAGGGAGGATGTGGAGGCAGTGTGGGAGGAGGATTTTGACATCTTCTGTCCACTAGATCAGATCCAAGCTCCCTCGCCCTATGACAGAACCGTTTCCACAGATGCCATGCAGCTGGTCCTGTTGGAAGATGCCCTGAGAAAGTGAAGCGGGCTGAAAATCCTGCATTTCGTTGTCTGTCATAAGCAGAGCTGCTCAGTGAAAATCAAGCTCCTATTGTGGACTTAGAAGGCAGAGTCAGTCAGCGAGAGTGCTAGGTGGAAGGACGCTGTTGAAGCTGCCCACGGAGCCCATGGCATGCAAGATGCTGAGGACGGACCCTGGATCTCAAGCTCCGGGTGAGGGAGGCACTGAGGCTCTCGGAATCTCATCTGTCTGTTGGGGACATCAGAAGTGACCATAGCTGTGCAGGCAGCCTCTAACACTCCTTAACTGCCTCTCCCTGGCCTTAATCTGGTTTCCATGTACAGGAATAGGGAGAAGTGGCAGAAACACACCATGGTTTAAACTTTGTTATTCTTTCTATTGAAAAAGGGCAGCTAGGTATGGTGGCACACACCATAATGAGCTGAGGCAGGAGCACAACTGTGAGTTCACAGCCAGTCTGGGGTACATAGTGAGACCCCATCTCAAACTCCTGTCTCAAAAAAAAACAAGTAAAAATTGATTAAATTATTTACTTCAGGTTTTCTCACTTTGTGCAACTCATTTATTAAGTTAAGGAAAGTTTAAGCCACCTTGTACTGTGTATTAAGAACTTGTTTCAAAATAACAATAACCAAACCAAACCAAACCAAACCAAACCAAAACAAAAAAAAAAACAACAATAAAAAAAACCTATGCATTGCTCATGATGACAGGAAGGACATCTATGAGTTCAAGGCCAGCCTGAACTCAGCAGCGAGACTCTCATATAAAAAATGGGGGGAGGTTCTTCCTCCCCCTTTCCCCTCCTGCCTGTGCACGTAGCACTATAAAAGAGGACAATGGAAAAGACTGCCTCCAGGTCACTCGACGTGGGTGGGGAACACTAAGTCAGAGATGGGCTGGCGGCCTGGTACCTCAGGAGCTGGGTGGTCCAGGCTTGACAGTGATTACACTTGGATGAATTTGTCAATGTCTCAGTGCTCACTAAGCCCTGAAAGTTTTTGTGCTGCTCAAAAGTCATGCACCATGACTTTCCTGGAGATGCAGAGGAGTCATTCTTATAATGTACCAGGCAGAGTTTTGCATTTAAATAAACCAGCACCATGGTTCCTAAGAGTGGGACCAGAAAACAGCTGATGAAAACCACACGGTGTACACAGGCAACCATTAACTTTTATGGACAGAACCAAACTTTACTGTATTTTTTCTCTCTTTATTTATGTATATGGTGTAGGGTCTACAGGGTCTGACTTCACAGATTGGACTCATACTGATTCTCCTGTTTTTAGCCTCCCAAGCGCTGGGATACAGGCATGTGCCACCATGCTCAGTCTCAATCACCATCTCAGCCTACCCCGGGGGTGAGGCTGGCACTGCACTCCAGGGGTCAAACCCTGGCCTTTGTGCTCTGCCTAATCAGGTGCTTTAGTCCGCTGAGCTATCCTGTCGGCCCTGTTTTTTTTCTTTTATGGAAATATAGTTAAAAAATAGTTTGTCTCTAGGTGACTCTCCTTAGGTACACTATATATCTTCAATCCCTTTCCTCTGTGGTCCCATAATCTCCTTGAACAGAACATTTGGGAAACCACTGAGTTATAGGATGTTATAGCACAGGTTGTCTTATGTCCTGAGTCCTCACTGACCTTGAAGGGCTGGGGCCAAAATATTGGCTATCCTTGTAGCCCTTCTTTTTCTGCAATTTTTGGTCTGTAAACTTATATTCTTAATCCTCCAGAAGAAAAGCTTAGTGGTACTATTACTTTATAACATAGGTACTTGAGCTTAACATCACTGTCTTCCTGAGTATCAAATGCCTTAGATTTAACTTGGAATTCAGGCTTTCACAGAGAGCAAACTGGTCAAGCAATGGCTGTGACTCATCCAGATGGCTGACACTGACGAAAGTTCTACAAAGCACTGTACATGGTTTCAAAGTAAATCCTGAGGGGATTTGATTGAACTTGGGAGATACAAAAGTTACATGTTTTGTTATACAGGTCTTGCTTTAACTTGCTTTGACCATCCAGCAAAAAAGTTTAACACACGGCCTGAAACATAACGCTAGATTAGTATGCTGAGCTGTAAAAGGCTTAAATCAACATCTTCCATCATTGTCAGTTTTGCCAGTAACCCACTGCAATTATGGGATGTTGGATTACGCATACAACTACTTTCTCTTAGTTCAATGAGAAGAAATTTTTTTGTACCAATAATGATTAGAAAATTTATCACATCTACACCCTGTGCTGTGTATAACTAGGAGGAGGACAGCAATATGCACTGTATCAAATACTACAAATGTACTACTAATGTGTTTTGAAACTGTCACATTGTTATTTCTTATTAAATACAATAAAATATTTTTTAAAAAAAATAAAAAATAGTTTCTGGAAAAGGCTGTTGTCTTTTTTTCTTTTTTGATGACTGGCTGGGTCTGCCCTGGGGGTGGGCCTGGCCCAGCACATGGTGCCAGGGATTGAACCGCAGTCCCTGCAGTTGCCTAGCTTGCCTAAGGGGGCGCTTCAGACCGCTGAGACATCTCACCAGCCTGAGGCTGCTCTCTTGAAGGAAGAGAAGAGCTTTCAGCTGCATGATCTTAGCTGAGGCAAGCTTTGATGGTGACTGACACACACACTTCTGCCAGCTTTGCTTCTTGCAGAACAAATTGTCAGTCTTCTATGTGGGAGATGAAGCAGTTGCCACTGTCTCTGAGTGAGCAAAATTATTAGCTGAGTCTCTGGGAAGGTGGAAGTCCTTTGGTGTAAGAGAAAATTTCAGATGCATATTTTCCAAGTGGAATCGCAAGCCACATCAGTTAAGTAGCAGGGACTGTTATTTTATTGCTGAACTGTGACATGTACCATTTGCACCCCTTTTGCCACCAGAATGGATTAAGTGGGCTCCACCCAAAGGTCACAGACATGGGTACTTAGGGCAGATTGACGCTCGGGCACTTTCATTAGGGCTGTGAGATGGATACACAGAGGGTGAGTGGGGCAGCTTCTGTGGCATGAAATAGCTGCGTTCATGGAGAAAGGATCCCCTAGAGCCCTTTGTGGGCTCCTCCACTCAGGATGGGAGGCAGCCAGGTCAGTGGGAGTGGGGCGTAGGCCCAGGGAGCACATCGGGGATTTACACAGTACTGTATTTAATGACACAGCTTGTGACAGGTTTGCCCTGGTCAGTAATTCACTTTGGGGCACTTGGTGCAGCACGAACGTGGTTGGCAAGGAGGGAGCAGGAGGAACAAGCAGCTTTCCACTGGAGGCAGGAAGCTGCCTCGAGGGCAAGGAGCATTGAAACCAGCCCTACACACCTGTGTAACCAGAGCTCACAGAGTGGCATCTGAGAAGCTAACCTGACAGTGCTGCTTCTGTGCATTGGTGCATCGGGCTTGGCTGCTGAACGGGTTGATTATCCCACCCCAACTACAGAATCGTTAACATTGCAGATGCTTTTAAAAAAGAAAATTCATAGGGTGTGCTTCAACCACCCACGAATGTCTGGGCCAGCTATATAAATTAATCAGCTGTTTTATTTTGACTCTGTAGGTTTGTGGGTGTAATTATAGACACCAGACCCAGCTGTGAGTCAAAGTGAAGGAGGTGTTTGCAGGATTCCCAGAGTGTCCTTTAGCAAAACTAGTCTAGCCAGCTGTATAGATGCCCCCAATTTACAATGAGATTGTGTCCCAATAATCCCATTCTGAAATGAAAATATAAGAAAGGCATGTAATACACCCAAGCCACCATGCACCATGGCTCAGCCGCAGTCTCTATAGAGCATTCAGTATTCCTACTGAGACTGCAGGGGCAGTGGGGGCCTGCCCCATCTCTAGAGTGACAATCTACATGCTGACAGCCCTGGAGAAGATTCAAACGTTGAGTTCTAAAGGTTTCTGCTGAATGTATGTTGCTTTCCTTCTATCATAAAGTTCAAAAATCTTAAATCAAAGCATCATACCTCAGGGACTGTCTGGATTATGAAATATCGGCTCATTTTCTTTCTTTTTTTAATATTTTATTTGTGGTGTTAGGGATAAGGCCTGGGACCTGGCACGTGCTAGGCAAATAGTCTCCTTGGCATACTTACAATTCTCTATGACTTCTCCAGGCCTACGAGGTAAAGTGGATAAGCCCTCACTAGAGTTTCAAACTTCTCCAAAGTCCTCCCTCCATCTTTAGTTTGCTTGTAAGCCCTCACGCAGACCCTGCAGGCAGACCACAGCAGTCATTATGTATTTCCCAAGCCCCATAGGGTTCTGATCTCACCTTAGTGCTGATTCTAACCTGCACTCTCACCTCCCCGCTGCTGCTCCTGGGAGCCTGGAGTGTGTATCTAGAGTGAAATCTAATGGTTCTAACGTGCATGCTGGCTGCCTCCTCCCGCACTGAAAGGCGACTTGCAGCAGCTCCTGCTCTACCACTGACTCAGCCCTGACGATGTGCTGTCTTTTATTATCAACCATGCATTGTTTAGATTCTACTTCTAAAGCTTCACAGGCCTAGTGTACCTGGCACTGGTACCGTGGTAAACAAGACACTCTTGGACACTGCACTTCAATAGGGACCAGAGAAAGCAGGACAGTGTCTGAGAGCAGAAGTGCTAGGAGGAAGAGCTGAGAGGGCAGGTGGGTAGCAGCTCAGAAGAGATCTCCTGGCGCAGTTACAGGGTGGTGATTCAGCCGGGCTGAAAAAGCTTGCGAGGAACTTGTGGCAGGGCACTTAATTGAACTAGCAACATGGCCACTGTGCCTGTGCCTCTGGCTTCTCCTGGATGGCAGGCAGGGGTAGGGAGCACAGGGTTACCCTCAAGAGTGCTTACTGTGTAGTGAAAAGTGCTTGAACACATCTCTGAGGAACAACTGAGGAATCTGGAAAAAGGAATGGCGAGATCAAATTTATATTTAAGAATCGTCATTTGACCTAAGTGGGAATGATTCTAAATTGCATGATCAGTGTGTGTTCTGTCTGTGTTATCATTTGTCTTGGAGTTTTTAACAAATTAATAATTTTAGGGCCAGCCAAATAGCTCAGCAGAGTAAAGTGCGTGCATAAACAGAGCACAACAGCTGGGGTTCAATCCCTGGAGTGCTATGCTGGCCCTTGGGCACGCTGAGACTGCGATGATACTGGGCGTGGTGGTGCGCGCCTATAATCCCAGGGCCTGGGTGGCTGAAAACAGGAGAATCACTACGAGTCTGATCTATGTGGTGAGACCCTGTAGACCCTGTCCTAAATACAGAAAAAAAAAAGATTCTACTTTGTGCTGATAGCTTTATACTTTGTAACTTTGTGCTAGAGCCATGTTATTGTTGTTGCCTTTTGTGTTTTGTGTAGTATTTGAGAAGTTAGTGTACAGATTTCCCCATTGTTGTTAACTTCCAACACCACCTTGCATCAAAGACAACATTGCAGACACTCTAAGAGATCAGTGGAGCTGCACGCAGCGCCGAGTTCTTTAGGTTGCAGCCAGCAGGTGGGAGAAGTACTTGAAACTGCTCTTTCATGTATCAGACCAGCCAGCCAAGTCAGGACAGGAGATTCAGGAGGCGACCAGGACAGGGCAGAAACGTGGGCCCGGAAGTGCTAAGCACGCGTGTGAGTGTGCAGGGTGTGGGGGCCTTTTTCTACACATGAGGAAAGCATGCTCGGCCCTTCCTCCAGCGGCCTTACAGGCATTTTGTCTATGATCTCTATTTAACTGATGCTTTGATGGTAGTCTTTTATGAACAATAAACACTTTCAGCAGCCTTGTTATGGTTTGTATGTAGTTGTTCCCCCAAAGCCTCATGTAAATTATGGGGCTGTCAAGCGCAGGGCCAAAGGACCAGGATGCGGCTGGGAGGGGGCGTGGCCAAGAGAGGTTAAACTGACAACACGCACTGTCAGAGGCCCCCCCACTCCCCCCATCCCCCCTCCCCCCCGCAGGCGGCGTCTCTTGGAGGTATGGAGCGAATCATCCTGGACAGGGCAGCACCCCAACCTCTCCTCCAGACCCTATAAAGCGGGAGCAGCGTCTTGAAACCTCCAGGAACTGTAAGCTAAATAAACCTTTCCTCCCCTAAGCTTGTGTGTCTGGTATTCGTCTCAGCAACCACAGAACAGTAACTAAGACAAGCCTGAAGTTCAAAAATCTACTTGGACAATTATGGACCAAATTATTGTTTCGCAAAGTTGATATTGATTAGGTAATTTATATAAAATGCTAACCAAAGGAAAACCAGAAGGCAGAAACCTGCTGGAAAAAAATCTGCTCTTTCAGAACTTAGGATTTATAAGAAAGCTGACTCTTAACAACTGAATATCCGCCGGCAGGGAAGGCGCACCTCTCACTGCGCTGCGGAATGTGATGTCAAGGACAGGTGCAGCTTTTCTGGCACACAAGCCGTAGGAGGTGAAGGGATTGTTGGTTGATCCCACCAAGAGAAGAGAAATCCTCCATCAATTCAGTGATACCTCTTTATATCTCTACTGTTGTATACTTCAAATAAAAGTGAATCCCAAAAATGATCATTTAAAAAAAATCTGATTTCTAGAATCTAAGTAGATGTTTTTTATGGAAATTCATTTGGTTGACATTATTATGAATGCTATTGGGAATTTAGACTATTTTGTGATAGGGGCCAGGGAGATAGCTTAGGGGCACAAGGGCCTGCCTGGCAAGTGTAAGGTCCTGAATTCGATCCCCAATTCTACACACACACACACAAAGAATATTTTGTGATAACATAAATATAAATCTTGGTGACAGACATGTGGTATAGACTTTGACTCTATACTAAATTTAAGAACTTATGGAGCACCAGGGATTTAGACAGTGGCACAGTGCTTGCCTGGTAGGTACGAGGCCGTAAGTTTGATTTCTAGTACCCAAACAAAGAAAAAAAAAAAAAAAAAAAGCACTTCCAGAACATAACAGTCTGGGTCACACTTAAGGCCATCCTGAGCTGCACAGTAAAATCCTGTCTCAAAAAAAAGAAAAACTTATAGATATGAAGTGGAGTTTTTGGTGACACGTATACTTTATAATTGCTTATAAAAATAAGCTTACTAATCTACCAATTAGGTACATTTTAATATGCTTAATTAGAACTCTGTGGATATATTAATAAAGAAATATGTACTCAAAACTATAATAGAGCTTATGATATTGATAGTGTTGAATGCATAAAACTGCTTTTTAAAAATGTATTTGGTACGGGGTCTCCCTACACAGCTTAGACTCATAGTGATCCTCCTGGTTCAGCCTCCCCAGGGCTGAGATTAAAGGTGGACACTACCGTGTGCCCAGGATGGCACCAGAACAGCATGAGGTACTGGGGATTGAACCCAGGTCCTTGTGCTTACCAGGCATGCACTTAGACTGCTGAGCTATCTCTGAAGCCCCCAACATGCTTTTTTTATGGCACAGTTTAATTTATTTTCTCTTTGTTGCTCATCAACAGTTGTAATTTCGAAGCGTTTGAGCCTGAGGGAAGTTTCTGGAAATCAGCCTTCATGACTTGCAGTGCTTCTAATGTTTTTTGTAGATGATTCCTTTAGTTACTAATTGCATTTGGTACACAATAAGTTGGGGATTTTTAAATGCTGGTACAGTATTTAGCAATTAGAATGGCAAAATGTATATATTTCCAGTAAATTTTAGTTATAAAAGAGAGAAAATTTAGAAACAAGAAGTCGTTTATCTTTATCCTTGCAAAAATGAGAATGAAAATGAGAATTTCAATGGTATATTGCATCTCATTCTAAAACATTAAGTTTTGGTTCAGAATATTTCAATTTGGTTGAAGACTCTTAATGCAGCTATTTTTAAATGAATAAATTAGTATTTGGGGGCTGGGGAGATAGATCAGTAGAGTAAGTACTTGTGTGGCAATCCCCGGTACCAGAAAAAAAAAAAAAAAAAAAAATTTGGTGCCAAAATTGGGTGGATGGAGAAAGCTTACACTTTTCAACATTTACATTTGAGTACACACTTAAAGAAATCATAAATGGTAGGCTGGGCGTGGTGGCACACACCTGTAATCCCAGCACTTGGGAGGCTGAAGCAGGAAGATGGGTGGAAGTTTGAGAGTAGCCTGGGCTACAAAAGTGAGTTCAAGGCCAGCCTGAACTGCCTAGCGAGACCCTGTCTCAAAAAGACTAAAAAATAAAATACTAAAATAAAATAGAATAAATGGTGGCAAATTTTTGGGAAAATGTGTTCATTAAATATATGTATCATAGAAAGACATTCTGAAGAGTTCAAAAACACAGCGTCTGTGAAAATATTTGACCTGTTATGCCTACAATTTCTTTTTGAAAAAAAATTTTTAATCTTTTATTTATTTATTTGGTACAGGGTTTCACTGCAGGGCTCAGACTCCAAGTGATCCTCCTGGGGAGGCCTGATCCATTCAGCCTCCCAGCTCTGGAATTGCAGGTGTGTGCCATCACGCCTGGTCTCAGTGGCTGGCTGAGTGCGGGGCCAGCATGGCACGAGGTACTGGGGATCGAACTCTGGTCCTTGTGCTTGCCAGGCAGGTGCATAGACCTCTGAGCTATCTCCTCAGCCCCCAGTACCTACATTTTCAACATGTGGAATTGAATTTTAATGTGGGCTTGTCAAATACTACAAAAAGTATTTTCTCAGTAAAAAATAGTATGTGCTACAGCAGAGTCAATGAAAGAAGACATAATTCAAAATTTATTATTCATAAAGTTAGAGGACTTCAAATAATGTTATGAAAATTTATTTATTTGTAGATTGAGCCCGGGGCCTTTGCAAGGAGCTACATCCCTAGCCTTTGTGTTTTTATTTTGAGACAGGGTCTCACTGGAATGCCCAAAGTAGGCTTATACATCTGATCTCCTACGTCAGATTTGCAGAGTGGCATTGCAGTTCTATGTATTGTACCCAGCTGAATTATAGTTAAATTGATAAATTTGTAAGAAAAAGTAACATTGATCTTATGAAAATATATACAGCTAAGGAAATGAACATAGCATATAAATGTGTACAAATAATGATTGCTAGTATTTTAAATTTCAAATAATCCAAATAAAGGATTTTTAATGTAAGATACATGAATATTTTTAGAAAGAATTTTACTTATACTAAAATAGCCTTTCCATAAAGCTTGCCATTTCAGCCAGTTTGAAGTCTGCAGCTCAGTGGCATTTTTTCTGTTCACAGTATTGTGTAACCAAAGCCACTATCTGTTTCCAAAAGCCTTTCATCACCCCAAACAGACACTCTGCACCCGTTAAGCAATCTTCCTCCTCTGTGGAGCCCCAGGCCCTGGTCGCCTCCTTCTGCTGTCCCTGTGGCCTGCCAGCTGGGCTCTCTATGCAGGAGGATGTACAACCGCATTCATGCAAAGGTGTCTGGTTGCTTTTGCTGGGCACCATGTGATTTCTTCTAAGTGGAGAGATGTCAGGGCATTGTGTCCCATTGCAACCACAAGCCACATGGTGTCCAGCCTTCTGTTCACTGAGGGTCACTTGTTTCCCTTGCACTTGGACTCACGGGTCATCTTTTCTGCACACTGAGCCTCTGTTCCCATCTTTAGGGGTATGAACTTGCTGGATCACAGAAGTGTGCTTAGCCACTAAGCTGGTTTCCCCACAGGTCTGTTCACTCTCCCACCAGCGACACACAATGATTCTACTTTCTCTAGTGCTTTGCTGTCATTTTTTCCCAATTTTTTATTAAAAAAATGTGCTGCTGCCATCCTTGCTGGTGGGAAGTAAGACCTCATTATGGCTTAGAAAGGCGGTATGCAGATGGAATGGGACGGCTCCACCAGTTCACTGATGTGATGACATATGTTGGAATAAGCCTGTCAGATAGCTGAAGGTTTCTTATCAATTAAGTGGTGGGTGGAAGGGGCAAAGAGGAAAAGAGTGGCGATGCAGAAAAGGGACCAGAGATGGCCAGCACAGTGCGAATGAGGATGAATTAATCAGGAATGGTAGGGCCGTGGAAAATGGAGACACTCAAAGACAGACTACCTTGGGGTGGGAAGAGGAACCAGAAGAGGCAGCTGCCATGTGTGTGGCTTTATGGCCAGCATGGACTAAGGGTCAAGGACTCTGCAGAGAAGTGTGATGAGCCCAGAACGGTGGCTCCCTGGACACGTGAGGTACCGCTGTCCCTGGGCAGGCATGGACGATGCTGATCCCCAAGGAGCTGGGACTCTGGACCAGCCTGGAAGGGAAACTGGACCTAGAATGTTTAGGTTGCAGTGTTCTTGCTTCCATAACAAAACCATGAGCTTCCAGAGAGCATTTTAAATAGTTCTTTATTTCTCTGATTTTCAAACATATAGCAAAAAATTAATTGAGAGCTCTCCATAGTTAAAGCAGTAGCTAGACTTTGGAAGAGTGAGATTTTTAAACAAGCCTGATTTTGGTCATGGAGCATGAACAAGCTGATTAGAGCAAAATAAAATTTAAGAAATACATAAATAGAGAAATATAGCCAAGTGTGGTGGCACACGCCTGCAATCCCAGCATTTGGGAGGCTGAGGCAGGAGGATCCATGTGAGTTTGAGACCAGCCTGGGCTACAAAAGTGAGCTCGAGGCCAGCCTGAACTACATAGTGAGACCTAGTCTCAAAAAGACAAAAAGAAAGAATTTTTTTTTAAAAAAAATATAAATCCAATGTTCTGGGCCTGGGAGATAGCTCAGTAGAAGAAGTACCAGGCAAGCATAAGGTCCTGAGTTCAATCCCTGGTACAGAAAAAAAAAAAAAAAAAAAGTGACCAAATCCAATGCTCTAAGGCACAGAGAAAAATGTTCCATCATATGAACATCTCCGAGTGACCACGGACCATGCCTATAAGGACAGTTAGTGAGCCGTGGCTGTCTCCGTGACCTAATCAAGCTAGCAGGACAATCTGTAAAACAACTACTCAAAAGCATACATTTCTACATGGGGGGGCCAGGGTTCAGTCTCCGGGCCTGCCATGCTGCACAGTCCCCGGGGCACACTGAGACAGCAATTGAGATGGAGTGGTGGCGCGTGCCTGAAATGCCAGCTCTTGGGAGGCTTTAAACAGGTGGATCACTATAAGTCCAACCTAGTAGCCAGACACTGAACACCCTATAGATCCTTCCCTAAAATACAAAAAAAAAAAAAAAAAAGCATGAATTTCTATTTAAAAAGCTGAAAACTTGTTCACTGAAGGGTCATATTAACTTCCTTTATTCCACAATCTCTTCCTTTACTTGGCCTGGTGTTTTCCATTTGCTGTTAAATGTTCTACATTAAGAAAAATTAACATTTTAAATTAATAGCATAAGTTTTTCCCATTTATGCATACATTGCATAAAAGAACTTTAAAATATATCAGAGCACTTAACTCACGGGTGATGTCACTGGAATTCATGGTCTGAATTTTGTGCTTCATACTCACCAAGTACATGACACTGTCCAGAGAAAGAAAAGACCAGCCCTGGAAGTCAGGAGGCCCACGAGCCCAGCAGGACAGCATTCGGGTCGGACATGAGGGGACTGGAGAAACAAGTGAAGACCCTCATAACAGACAGATTATCAAGCTGTGCCTTGCCTGGGGACAGAGTACGGGGAAGTCATGCCAGGAATGTCCCTTCCCATGAGCCCCAGGTCACAGCATGCAGGAAAATATGAGGCTCTTGAAGCTTCTCCATAGGATAGAGGACAAGGAGCGAGGACAGAGGTGGAGGGACATTCCCTGCTGAGACTCAGGCCCTATGCAGGTGTGCAGAGAGGTTCCAAGGCCCCCCGGGGTGCAGCCTGAGGGGGGTAGAGGCCATGTTCCCCTCAGTATCACCTTGAACATGTGCCTGGCCTCAGCCCATCTTGACTCCCTCCAGGCATAGAAGGCAGTTGTGGCCACAGGAATAGGGACAGGGGAAATCAGATGGGACGGGACACCAGGGAACAGGAGAGTGCCCATCCTTGGGAGGTGTCATGAACCAAGTTCTGACTTCCAGCATGCTTCCCGGTGTCCTAGCACACTTCCCTTACACAATATAAGGGGTAGTCGAAACATACTGCAAATATTTAAGTTATTAAAAATTATTAAGGTAAAAGACACATCATGTCTCAGCCTTTGGGCTAAGATAAGATCAAGTGTAAAGTAAGACACATTGCCATAAATTTCCCTCAAAAATACCCATCCTCCCTCTGAGCACACATGTCCCATTATTTGTGCCCTTTTCGCAAGCCACGCTAGGAGTCTCTGCCATGTCATTAGGAGGTGGGTCAAAAACATAGTGAATGCTGCCAGCAGGTGCCAGTCAGTGGAAAAGTGGACTCAAAGAAAATGCCATGATGTCTTCCTCTGCATTCCTCAGCACTGCGCCACTGTGCCACTTGGGCTCTTTCCCATGAGCAAAAGGTCGACATTTTAAATCAATTCAGGACATCAAGGCAACTATGACAGCACAGCTAATGGCCCTGGAGAAAGAAGATTACAGAGTGGCTTCGGAAAGTGACAAGAGCCACGGGATGGGTGTGTTAACAGAGAGAGGAGCATTTCCAGAGACTCCAGACCATGTACCTTTCAGTGCAATGCATTCTTTCATCTCTGTATTATTTTCAATGAGCCCTTCTAAAATTTTGAATTAATTAAACATCTCAAGGAAGTAAGAAGAGCACTTTGAAGTCCTCTGAGCAAGTCTCCTGCGACTGCCCATCTATAAGGCTGTCCTGGGTTTGGAAGGGTGCACTGGCCTCACAGTTCTGTGTTTTCTGGGTCTTTCCATCCCTACTGTCCTTCTCTAGGAGGCAGGAATCTGACCCCCATCTCCTTGAAGGTGAGCATACACCTGGTGGGACTCAAATGACCTTGTCTCTTCCTCTGTTGAGCTTGTCCAGTTCACATGCTGAGGGGGAAAGACTGACTGCCTCTGGCCACTTCCAGGGAGCCCAAGAGAGCTGGGCTACATGGTGGGACACAAGTACAGTCACACCCCCTGCTTTCCCTGACCACCTTTATTTTCCTAATGTGGAACAATATAAACAAAATGGAAGCATACGGGAGATATGCCTGTGTTAAGTCCAGACTAAACTTTTCATTTGGTTTTGATTGTTCTTTGGTAGAGCAAAATGCAAGTGTAGAATGTATGGGAGGCTTTCTTTGGCATTGGCAAAGGATCATCTGAAGCAAGACCTAATTTTACGTGTTGCTCTTCCACTTCATCCTGCCACTTAGTTCTGTTGATCTGAAAGATAACCATCATTCCAGCTTTGCACACAGAAGACATGAAGGCTTGGAAAGGTGATGTAACTTCTTCAAGTTCTGACAAAGCAGAACCAGAATTTGAATTTAGGTCTGTTTAGCTTTAGAGCTGCTGCTCATTCTCTAGGATTGGGAGTTGGTCTTCAGGTAGCAGACTATCATCTCCCTCCACACAGATCTCAGAAGTCCGGGGATTCTAATCAGCATCTAGAGAGGCCACTTGCCTGACAGGCTTTTTCTGCTCTTCAGCCTCAGAAACACTTTCTAACACTGTAGCAAGTCTGAGATTTTGCTAGTGTTAAGTAGGAGAAAGAATGACAGAGGAAGAGATCTCTTTTTCCCCACCAGGAAAGAGGAAGTTGTGAATTTCTTGATGGAGAAAGAAAGCTTCCCTCAGCTTCTCACAGATCATGGCTGCCATAATGGTGTGTATGTGTGGGAGAGAAGGTGGTGGGGAAGCATTTTTGTCTACCTTAGTCCCACCCCCCCCCCACCATGATTTTCAAGTGTAGATGCTACAGTTTTCAGTCTCCTGAAACTCGGAGGTGGATGGAACCCAAAGAGCCCCAGTGCGGTGATGAAGGACTTGAGAAGATTGAGTGACGCACTTCTCACCTCCTCCCGCCCATGCTGACGCCATTTCCTGTCTGCTCTGGAAGATCTCATGATGAGATTTGGTGAGTGGCACCTTTCTGTCTCTGGGCTGAGGAGTGTCATTCTGTGCAGCTCAGGGGGTTTTCCTTTCAGTTCTGGGTGTGAACAGTCACCATGAAAAAGAATGGCTTGTCGTTCTTTAATAGATAGAGGCGGGGCCAAGATGTTGGGTGACAGCTGCTGGTGATGTGAGCTTGAAACCAGAATGCCGCCCACACACTGACCCCACAGTGCTCACCTTTGTCATGCACAGCTGAAAAGGGCAGAAGCCTGGGTATTGCAGAGTCATGTTGTTGAGTTTCCACGGATGCTGCTCAGTCAGAGCAGCCATGACCCCATTTGGGGTTTGTGAGGTGTGTGACTCACATTCCCCGCCCTAAGCACTGTGATCACAGTGGCAACCACTTGTCTTTCTCTCCAACTCACGCTCTCCCTCAGACCCAGAACCTCTGACCTGGGAACAGCAAAATAGTGTATCTTAGTCAGCTTGTCACTGTGGTGTCACATGGGCCACAGGACCCTGACCTTAACACACACTCAGCACCTGAGAAGGCTGTGGAGAATGGAACAGCTATAGGCTGGGGTGTGGCTCAGTGGTACGGTTTGTGTCCAGTATGTGTGAAGTCCTGGGTTCAATCCCCAGCACCAATGTAGAAGGCAAAACAGAAGTTAGATAGCAGGACAAAAGGCTGGCCCACTGTCCAATGGGTCAGTCACAGACCCTGCTGCCCATAAAGAGTCCTCACATCTGCTTTACCTCCTTCCATGCTTTGGAGCTTATCAGCTCTTTGATCTTTTGTTTTTTTCCTTCCCATTGAACAGATTCTTTCCCTTTCACAGGATCTATTGTAACTTTCAGATTTTATTTACTCTTTCAGGTTCTCCCACTAGCAAGACAGTATAATGTCTCTAATTGCACCTTTTTACCTATAAGTGCTTTGAATTTATCTTTTTTATATCTGAGTAATACTCCATTATATAATAATGCCATATCTTTTTTATGCATTCCTTAGTTAATTAGCATTTGGATTGTTTCCAAGATTTAGCTATGATAAATTGTACTGCTATAAACATGAGTGTACATGTTTTGTGATGGTATGATGATTTCATTTCTTTTGGAAAAATACCGAGGAAGGAAATAGCTCATTTGAACAGGACCTCTAATCCTAGCTTCTTGAGGAATCTCCACACTGATTTCCATAGCGGTTGTGCCAGTCTGCACTCCTAGCAACAGTGGAGAGGGGTTCTTTCTCCTTAAAGCCTCTCTAGCATTTGCTATTGGTTGACTTCATCAAATAAAAATATTAAGGTGTATCCACTTTATTTACCAGATCCAACATGGGTTGACTTCTGCTTCTCCCCCAAAATTAAAGTGACCATGAAAGGAAAACATTGTGAATCAATTCAGGACATGGAGGAAGCTGCAATGGTGCTACTAATGATATTCTAGAAAGAGGAATCTGGAGCTGTTCCAGAAAGTGTCAAGGAAGATGGGATGGGTGTGTTCAAATCAAGGGGGAGAATTTTGTGGGAGATTCATGGTAATGTTTTTTTCTTTAACTATAACAACTATTTTAAATTTTAAATATTCATAGTTTTGATCATACCATACCTGTGAACGACTTAGATCTGTGCTTGGCCTACAGCAAAATTCTCTGTAAATCCAAGTGCTTGATGGCATCCTTATGAGGCCTCTACTTGGAGAGACTATTGAGCTGTATGCACGCATGTGGTACAGCCGCCTGCCTGGGAGATGAACAAGTGACCTCTGCAAAGGTCTTGAGCCCAAGGCCCAGCCCTCTCTTTGGGTGTCCTCATCACAGACAGCACCGATCCCTCCTCCAATGGGAGCTCTCCACCTGCAGTGGCTGTGGATGGCTGAGCCTGCGCTCCCAGGCCCTAGAGCGCTGGTCTCATTTCTGGCCCTTCATCATTCTACCTCAATGCCTGGCATATTGCAGACATTCAGCAAGTTGGCATGAAGAGCCATTCTTCTACATCTGTCCTGTGACTGAACCCTGTGCCTGAGCAGCAGAATGCCTTCTCTATGGCGTCTTAGAAGGGGGCTGCAGGCAGAGGTCACTCTGGAGTTCTTGTGTTTAGTAGGATGGAGGTGTCCCAGTAAAGGTGAGATTTTCTTTCTGAATGCTCATACGTCCTAGGTCTAAAGTAATACCTAGCATGTGGCCAGGGTTTCTTCAATATTTATTGAAGGTATGAAAGATGAGAAGCATGAGAAAAGCTTAGGGGTAAATGTGTTTGGGGAATACAGAAGATCTGATTAAAAGTTCACGGTGATGGAGATGCATGTTTTCAGTCAGGGTTTTCTTGCTTAAAGTTATATAATGACATATGAAACTTTGCTTTTCTAAGCATATTTGAGTGTTCCGTTCAAAAGCTTGTGGGCATCGTGAACTTTCACATCATTATGCAGCCATCACCACTGCTCATTTTCAGAAATTTTTCATCTTCCCCAACTAAAATTCTGTAGTTGGTAACCACCAGGACCACATTTTGCTTATTTTCCATTCCTATGAGTTTGAGTATTGAGTTAGCACATGAAAGTGGAGCTATACAGTATTGTGCCCTGTGTCCAGCTAACCTCACTCAGGCAATGTCCTCAAGGCCCATCCATGTGTGGCAGGCAGTAGGTCCTGCCAAGGATCAAACTCTGGACCTTGTGCTTGCCTGGCAGACACTTATGCTGCTGAGCTATCTCCCTGGCCTTCTCCTGTCTTTTTGAAGTGGAATATTTTATTGTAAGTACACCATGTTTTACTCATTCATCTTATTCATTTCAGTTGTTTTCCTCAGCATAACAAGGAACTCTGTGTGTATGTGTATGTGTGTGTGTGTGTGTGTGTGTGTATGTGCTTCTCTTTTTGAGTCCTTACTTTGTGTTTTCATGAGTGTTTGCCTGTGAGTGGATCAAATGATACATCTTCTCCAGTATTGGGGATTGAACCCACTGTCCTGTGCAGGTCAACCAAGCAGTCTTCCACCGAGCAACATTTCTATTTTATTTTATATTAAGACAGGGATCTTACTAAGATACCAAGGCTAGCTTCAAACCTGCAGTCTTTATGCCTCAGCCTCTTGAATAGCTTGTATAGGTATGGACACAGTGCCCAGCTGACCATGATATAACTCTAGGTCTTACTTTTTTGTTACAGTGTTTCAGTCTGCAGCTCAGAGATGGGATCAGCATAGCATGCAGTGCCGGGGATCAAATCCAGTCTTTGTGCTTGCCAGACAGGTGCTTAGACCACTGCACTATTTCCATAGCCCTCCCTAGGTTTTATGTTTTTGAGAAACTGTTGTACTGTTTTCCACAACAGCTATGCCATCTTACATTCCCATCATCAATGTACAAAGGTGGTAATTTCTCCACATCCTCACCAATAGAATATCTGCAGTTATTTTCTAGTTTTTAATCATCTCCATTCTAGTGGATGTGAGATCATAACTAATGTAGTTTTGATTTCCATTTTGTTGATGACCAGTGATGTTAAACATCTTCTGTACCTATTGACTACATTTGCACCTTTTCCTTGGAAAAATATGTATTTAAACCCTCTGCTCATTTTTAATTTTTGAATAAGAGAAATGCTGTATGCTCTTTGTGTAGTGAATACGTTGAGTACAGGATGTTTTGTTGTTGTTTCTGCAGATTTGTCTTCTTCTTGGAAATTGATGATGTTTATCTTGTTACTTGACTATATGTCTGAGCATCTCTGTGGAGGCCTGGGCATTAGAAAGGCCTCTCCTATCTCTCCTGTCTTTGCAGACTTGCTCTGGGTGGGAGTGTCCTTCACGCATTAGCTCATCAGCCAGAATTGAACACATGTTTTTCTGGGGTCTTTTTGGATCATGAGGCTTTGGGGAGCTCATGTGTTTCAAGATCCCTCTCCCAAAAATAAAGAGGCTTTGAATGTTTTGCTTGCCTCAAGAATCACATCTCAGCTCTTGGGCCATCGGCAGTTCGTTCTCTGTCTCTGTATGTCATCTTTCTCCAGTCACTCTTGCTTTTGATTACCATGGAGCTCTTATAAGCAGTGGCACTTTCTCTCCCCTGAGCTCCCAGTTAGTTATATAAAGACTGGACTCTTGGGCATTCCCCCTTGCAGGACCAAGCTTGTAAAGGTTTGCTCTTCCTCACCGTGTTGTGGGAAGAAATGGGCGTGGGAGTGTTGCATTTTCCACATACCAACTAAACCCTGCAAGGCCAGGCTGGGAACGGGTGCATTTCCTATTACTGTGAACTTTGATTTTTCTCCATGGACAGTCTCTTGATGGCTATGAATCTGCAGTTATTTCTCAACAGCTTCTATAAGAATTTATTTAGCCAGTTTCGTGGTGTGGTTTTAATGTTTCTGTGGAGACCTGAGGGTCTGGTATATCTGTTTGGTTGGTCTGTTGTTTTGTTGGCATCATTCATTAGCACCATGAACACTCATTTGGTGATGTTGAGGAGGTGGCTTCAGGGATACTGATGGGGATTGATGTGGATTTTTCTGGATTGATATTTTTGGAGCATCCTCTACTCTGAAGCTCCTTTCAGGCATCATTGTCAGTCTCTCAGTTTTGACTGCAGGAGGATGATTAGACTCACCAGAAGGCAGAGTAAAAGGACTGAGAGAGGAGGAGCCCTTCTACTGTCTCCTATGAGGAGGTCACAGGGACATTTCTCGTGAGACCTATGTTTGTTGTGTCTGAGATCACAGAGAAGTTTCCTTCGCCCTTGGCAGAGTTTGGAACACACGAGTAAACTGAAACCCAGGCAGAACAGTTTTGGAGCCCGTGCACCTCCTGAGGAGTCGGCGATTTCTGAGGTGCCCTTGCCTGCCTTCTCCCCACCACACCCCACTGGCCTTTCCTTAGCAGATGGAACAGAGGCCACCTTGGCAGGGAAAGCAGCATTTGCACTGTTTGTGGATACACTGAGCAGCAGAATGGTGCCTGCACATAGTAGGTACTCCACATGTGCTTGTGGGGTGAATGCATGATGTGGGACACTTTTCTGATACCATGAGAGGGAAAATGAGGACTTTATTGTTTTAAAACTTTCATGAAGAATCTATACAGAAAGAAGGAGCTGTCATCACTCTGTAGCTCTGGGCCTTTATCACAGGTCCTGCGTATCCTGCGACTAAGGCAGATACAGAATATGATCTGTAGTCTGGGAGCTGAAGCCCCACCAGCCCCAAGGTCTCTGCTCACAGCCAGCTCCACCTTCCTCCCGAAAGAGGACAACTTCCTTGCTGCTTCTTGAATCTGGGTGTCTGTTTGGCCTGGTTAAATGAGTTTGTGGTTTGTGGGGTGGGGGGGTGGGGAGGAAGGGGGTAGGGGGTGGGGGATGTTGGCTTTACATCAGATGTTTTAGGAGAGTCATCTATAGGTGAGGGTGGAGAAGTATAAAAACATTTGTTGAGCCAAGGTCGAAAGAGGGAGTGTCTACTTATAGAAAAATTGTTACAGTGTTGCCACGAATCCTCCTGACCACCCCGCACCCCTTGAAGACACCCATTTCACTGCTGTGACCACTTTCTGAAGCAGCCCTAGAAGTCCTCTTCCTTGAGAGTTTTTAGTTACACTCTTGTTGATCTCGAACCCTTTCAAATAGTGGCTTTCATGGTCGTTTTGACTCTGGGGAAAAGCCAGAAGTTGCCTGGTGTCAGATCAGAGAATGAGGCGGAGGTAGAGGTGTCAGTGCTTTTATAAGCCTGCCCTTCTGCTCCATGGCACTGGCGGCAGCATTCAGAGACACTCAGTAAAGAGGATTTCAGATCCGCTTTGGAAAGTGGCAAGAGGCTGGGAGGTTTGATCAGCGGCAGAAGCAACTACCTGGTAAGCGCAAAGTCCTGAGTTTGATCCCTGGTACCAGAAAAAAAAAGTGGCAAGAACCATGGGGTGAGTGTGTTTGAAGCAGGTTTGTGGTGGGGGCAGATTAGTGGCGCGATGCGCTTTAAATTTAAACATCTACCTTCTGTTTTCATCAGCCCTTGTACTTTGAAGTCAATCAGCACCCGAGTAAAATCCCATGCTTATAAAAAGCAAGACCTCCGAGAAGCAGCAGCCTTTGCACCCAGCGGGTGCTGCTTTTCTGGACTAAGTCCTATGGATGGAGCCTTTCAGAGCTCAGCAGCTTTGAGGTGCATGCGCCGTCCCATTCAGTTTTGTTGACAGAGGCCCTGAGAGCACTGAACTTCGCTAGTTACTAACAAGGGTGGAACTGGGGCAGCCCTCGCGTAGACTGGGCCCCCTACTCCATCGCTCTACTTTCTCGACCCGGGAACCCCTTCAGCAAAATGTGTCAGTGAGTCTGCAGTTACGCAGAGCAGGGAGGCTCTGCCAGCAAGGACCCTCGGGCAGGGCTGCCCTGTCCTGTGCTCCCGTCGCAACGTCGCCGCCATTCCACGCTCTGCACGGACCTTGACGACCCTGGTCATGGTCTGCCTCTGCCTGTTGCTCTCCTGAGCAACACAAGGCCAGCTTAGCTCCCTGCTGTGGGTCTTGACCTCATTTTCTCACCGCAGCAACTGTCGCAGCTCGCACCCGCAGCCTCGGGGTGGCGGAGCTCCCTTGTGGTTTATTTCCCAAACTGCGGTAGACATAGAGTCTCCCGGGGAATACTTTCTGATGGACGGAGCAGAACGCCTCTCTGCCCTATTTTGTATACTCTGGATATTCTCTTTAGTCTGGATTCTGCCGCCCCAGAACAAGGGCTTCTCTCGAGTTTCCCCTCAGTCATGCCTCACAAGATGGCTCATGCCACCTTCCCAGGTGAGGTCTCCCTGCTTGAGGTCCTGCCTGTGTCTCTCAGCAGACCCGGTCTTAGCAAGCTCTGAGCCTACGCAGTCTGCGTGTGTAATGTCCTCGCGCGACACATAGGTCTTTGGTTTCTTTGGTATTGTCCCGGTGTCACACGTAGCCGTCTGCCTGTTGTGGTACCTGGTACCTGGTCGCATCCCTCATCTTCACCTCTGCCCCGCCCTGCTCTTGCCCCAGCCCCAGGCCCCTTCCCAGCTCCAGTCTCCCTCCCTGTCTCCCACCATCTCTTTTATTTTATTGTCAGAATTATTCTTATTTGGGGAATGCCAGTTGTTATCATTTGAGTTCCTTTTCTTTCTTTTGTAATTAATTTTAATAAGAAAGAAATATCAATGAGACAGTTTCACAACATGTTAGTAGGACAGTTATAATGATTAATACATTGCATATTGTTGTCTTCACAGTAGTTGTTTAGAGTACAAGATGCAGACATGCTATCTTGTCTAAATGCTATTGTATAGATCTTATCATGAACTAAGAGAAAGCAGCTGTATGTATCAGTCACCGGGTTAGGTGTGGGCTGAAGCCAAGCCAAGCCCATGGTGCCTTCCAGAATCTAACCTGGTGGATGCTAGTGAGGTGCAGGGCAGGACACCTAAGCCAGATTGGAGGGTGGACAAGCGTGTCAGATGGAACTAGGGACAGGGAGTGAAAGAGCTGTGACCAGAGCCCAACTCAGGGCCATTCTGAAAGCCCCCAGCCGTGCCAGGAATCCCATTTTATCTTGCAGTTATTTCTTAATGTCCAACACTTACATGTATTTGTCTCTGTGTTTAATTTTAATCAATGTGTACATTCACTGAGAGCAGAGACTGTTCGTGGACCCTTATTACATCATCTAAAAAAGTGCCTGGGATGCTATCCACATTGCATGTATACATATACACACATGTGAGTCCATGTAAATAGCATGTATGTGTGATGAATGAATGCAGGTATAAATTGATACATCATTACATCCAGAAGGATTCTGGATGTGGGTGGATTTGGATCACAGAAGGTGCTCAGCTGGGTGTGAGGGAGTGCTGAGTAGAATACCCGCACAGCCACTGTCTTTGTTACTTTTCTCACTGCTGAAACCCAACACACAACATCCAAGGTTAGAGGAGCAAAGGATTTTTTCTTTTAAATCATTTATTTACTTAGCTATTTATTTGGTACAGGGTATCACCATGCAGCTCAGACTCACAGGGATTCTCCTGTTTTCAGCCTCCCCAGCACTGGTGTTACAGGTGTGGGCCACCACGCCTGTTGTTGGTGGCCAGCTGGGCATGCCTTGAGTTCCAGGGCCTGCATAGCCTGTGGTGCCAGGGATTGAACCTGGGTATTTGTGCTTGCCACACACATGCTTAGACGACTGAGCTATTTCTCCAGCTTAAAAGGTTTATTTAGCTCACAACTGTAGAGGTTTCAATTCCTAGTTGGCTGGCTCCAAGGTAGGGTGGCATGGGAGAGGGGAAATAGTCCATGGCCAAGCAGGGCAGGTAGAAGGCAGCAAGCGGTAATGGCAATTGACCATAGCATCTGTCTCTGTCTCTGTCTGTCTCTGTCTCTTTGTCTCTCTGTTTCTCTCTGTCTCTATCTCTGTCTCTGTCTCTCTCTCCTCCCCCTCCCTCTCTCTCTTTCTCCCCATCTCCCCCTTTGTAGCTTATACTGGGTGGAGCACCCTTACTGCTACCGAGAACTATGCCAAGCCGATCAGTGGACTGATTTAGCGACCACACACCCTTGATCCTAGCAGCACATAGCACAGATCCAGCCACCCCTGAAAAGCCCCACCTGTGACTACATGCAGCTTGAGGGGGACACAAGCCTTAACATTCAGCCCTTACAGTCCTGCAGAGAACAAAGTGTATGCAGGTGTTCAGCATGGTGTATAAATGAGCTGAAGATAACCTCCAAGTATTGCCCCCTATGGTTTTCGCCTTTTACTCTTTGAATTCCAGACTCATCCAGATTAGCTGAAAAGAGCATCAGTGTCAAACTCAACTTTTGTGCATCCAGATGTTTTAAGTACAGCCCAGGGAAGCAGCTTGCAGGCAGCTGTGGCCACCTGCTTCGTGAGCCTCATGATGCTGCGTTCAGTGACCACTAGCCATGGATGACACAAAGCCCAGTGGGGCGAATGCTCAAGGCTGCCTCCAACTGAGTGACATTACCTGGATAGGTGCAGCCCGCTCACCACCTTTCTCTAGCCACTGTTGTCCTGCCCTTTGGAGGTGTCCCTGCCCCTGGGCAGCCTCTGGGTGGCCTTCTGAGGCCTTCCCTCTGCAGACCGGTGAATGTACCACTTGCAAAACCAGAGCCAAACAGAACACCATCGCCACAATGAGGGTTGATAGGGAGGGAGGTGGTGCTGGACCCTGCAGGCCACAAGAAGCACTCTCTGAACCCCAGGCCAGGCTGTGTGCTAAGGCCTTTGAAGACCAGCGCCACATGTGCCCGTTCTAGAACTCGACAGCGCTTACACACGACGGCTCAGTTATTGGTAGTGATGAGGAGGCAGGGGTAGCAGGCTGGCTTTCTTCCCACCAGCCCAGTTACTCAAAATGGAATTGAACAGGGAGGGATGGGGCCTGGCTACATTTTCAGCCCTTACCCTTATCTGGGCTTTGTGCAGCATGCAATTTATTTTCTTTTTTAATGTTATTGTAGATGCTACATGTCATGTATCAATATGGTTCCTGTGACATTGCTATACATACATGCAGCAGGCACTGCATGGATTAAGCCCACACAGGATTAAAACCAACTACTGTCATAACATCTTATCCCTCTTCTCAATCCCTGTTCTACACTCAGATCTTTATTTGTTAGCTTCCATATGTCAAAGAAGCTACGTAATACTTGCCTTTCTATGTATGACGCATTTAACTTGACATAGTGAGTTCACTTCCATCTGTTCTGCTCCACACCAGGACTGCATTCGTAGGGCTGCACAATGCTCCATGTGTATATTGACCACGTTCTCTTTATAGATTCACCTGTTAATGAGCACCTACACTATCTGTATCCTGGCTCTCATGAGCAGTGCTGCAGTCAGCATGTGCGAGCAGGAGCCTCCTGGATATGACAATGTCATTGCTTTACAGTGTGTAGCCAGGGGGACAATATGTGGATCATATGATGGCTCTACTCTAGCTGTTAGGAAGTGACTCTGTACTGCTCTCTGTAATGGCTGCACTAGTGCATGTTCCCATGAGTAGTTGAGCAGAATCCCCCTCACCACACCCGGCCAACTCCATCTTCCTCAAGTTGTACCCTTCTAACCAGGATGGGATGGCATCTCTCTGTGACTATGACCTGCACTGTCCTGTTGGCTACTGATGTTGGTCACTTTTCATATATTAACTGAACATCTTTATTTTTCCTTCTTGTAACGTTTGCCAGCTGAAAATTTGGATTACTTGGGGCTTTTATTCTTGCTAAACTTTTCAAATTCTTTAGATATTCTGGATGTTTCCTTTCCCACGAATAACTGACAAGCATGTTCTCCCCTTCTGCAGCCGTCTCTGTACTCAGTTGATCAGATTCTGTGTGGTGCAGACACTTTTTAGGTAGACAGAATCCCATTTGTCACTTTTTGTTTTCACTTTCTGTGCTATTGGGGTCCTGTCAGAAAATCATTGCCTATATCAAGTCTTAATGAGTTTTCCCTATTATTTCTTCTACTGGCTTCAGATGTTACATTATGATTTTTGATTCTCCTTGAGTTAACTGCTGTACAAGGTGAGAGATGAGATCAAGTTTCAACCTTCTGCATGTGGCATGTCGGTATCCAGTGTTCCCAGAATGCTTTGTTAAAGAGGCTATCCTTTCTCCAAAGTATGCTTTTTGGCCTCTTTTTCTTTTCTTTTCTTTTCTTTTCTTTCTTTCTTTCTTTCTTTCTTTCTTTCTTTCTTTCTTTCTTTTTCTTTCTTTCTTTCTTCTTTCATCTTTTTGAGACAGGGTCTCACTATGCAGTTCAGGCTGGCCCTGAGCTCACTTTTATACCCCAGGCTGGTCTCAAACTCACACCAATCCTTCTGCCTCATCCTCCCAAGTGCTGGGATTACAGGCATGCACCACCATGGCCTAGCTCTTTGTTTGCTTTTTTCTTTCTTTCTTTCTTTCTTTCTTTCTTTCTTTCTTTCTTTCTTTCTTTCTTTCTTTCTTTCTTTTTCTTCTCCTTCTCCTTCCTTCCTTTTTTCCTTCCTTCCTTCCTTTCTTCTTTTTCCTTTGACTCAATTGGCTATGGATGCCTAATTTTATTTTTAGGTTTTCTGTTCTGTTTCACTGGTCTATGTGTCTGTTTTTATGCCAAACCCATGCTATTTTGATTACTATGGCTCTCTGGCTTGTCTCAAAATCAGGAATCATAATGCATTCAGTTTTTCTCTTTTTGCTCAAAATTTAGGATCTTTAGGGCTTTCTTATGAGTTGTAGGATGACTTTTACTAGCACTATGAAAAATTTCCTTGATTTAGGGATTTCATTTCATTTGCTCTGTAGAGCACATAGAGTCATGAGAATATATATTTTATTTATTTTAAAGAGAATAAAAAATGAAAAATGATATAGAATTTCAAAAGACAAGATGATAGGAATTCAACAATGGTAGTTAATATTGCTCATTATTGTATTCAAAAGAGTTGTTCAGGTTACCAGACATAAACATGGAAAATTAGTTTAAAAAAAATTAAGCATTTGAAAATGGATGTCTATCTGTTAATGTTTTCAATTTCTTTCATCATTACTTTACAATCTTCATTGTAGAAGCCTTTTACTTTCTTAGTTATTCCTATATACTTCGTTATTATTGAGAAAATTTATTATTGCTACATGGAAAAGCTACTGGTTTTTCTATATTGATCTTGGTGCCTTGCTATTTTAACAAATTTATCATTTCTTGTGGTCTTCTGATGGGTCTTTTTGGGCTTTCTATGTGTAGAGTCACATCATCCCCATAGTGATGGTTTGATTTCCTCCGTCCCTATGTGCATGCATTGTATTTCATTGTCTTGCCTAATTCCTCTGGCCAAAATGTCTACAGAAGGCTGAGAGCCCTGAGAATGAGCACCTTCTGCTCCTGGTCTTCGAGGAAGTGCTTTCAGCTTTTCCCCATTCAGCGTGACATTGGTGATGGGTCTCTTACACATGATTTTCATTATGTATGCATGGGATCCTCAGTCCCTAATTCATTGAGGACTTTATCATGAATGCATATTGAATTTTAAGAAATGTCTTCCTACGTTGTAAGACCCTTGCGTTTATTTTTCATTCATTTATTTATTTATTTTATGGCCAGCTCAGCCTGCCTGGTGGGTGGGGCTGAAATAGCATGTGGTGCCAGGGATCCAACTGCCTGAGAAAACACATTGTCCAAATCTTAGTCCACTGCCTCTTCTTGATTGCAATTACTGTGTCCAGTCTCCACACTCTGTCTCAGGCCCTTTCGCTAGCTGGCTGCCATACTAACAAGCTGACTGAATGATTTTCCACAGTGTAGTGATCAGTGGTACCGTTGGAGGGGCCTAGGTTACAGGGACATCTGAGTTGTTAACAGGCAGGCCCTGCACTCTCTTGACTCCACCATACCCCACCCCCACCCTAGCATAAAAGGAGCCCTGAGGAAAGCCACTTTGTCAATCCCACACACACAAGGAACAGGGCCTTCTTAAAAGAGTGAATGGTGGACTAATGACCAAAGAAATCTGAGAAATTAGCTGGTAAGGGAGGGGGACTTAACTGGGTGACTTTAAGCATATCAGAACAAAAGGCTCCTTTGCAACTGAACTATGTACTGGGAAACCCAAAGAAGTGAAAATTGCAGTTATTTCTTTCCTGAGTGTCTTCTCTCTGTGTTTCCATTGCAACAACTAGAGTGTGTTTTTATAGACAGGGAGGAGCACAGGCAGAACAGCGTGCAAGAACCCTTCAGAGATCCAGGAGCCGGAAGTTAGAAGAAGCTCCGCACGCAGCGTATTGTCCTTACCTTCTAGGAAGGCACAGAGACTCCCGCAGCCGCGATCTTTTGAGCTCCTCTGATGACTTTTAAACCAAGGCTCCCCATAGACATGTCTCAGTGCCCTGCTGCATCGCAGCTCTCTTGCAGGCTGGGTGGACAGAGCAGTGGTTATGGAGGAGTTAGAGCTAAACGGGATGCCCCGCAGCGTGAAGGTTGTGTAAACATCGAGCCAGCCTCTGCTACACGCTGCCCACCTGTGCCAAAGGGTTGTTCGTGACAATTCTTCAAGTGTTAGGAATGGTGGACCCTTCACTGTCCCCAGCTGTCTCCCCTATCAGAGTCTCCTGGGGGCTCATCAACAACCCCTCTGATATCCCAGCCTGTGTGGCTGGTTGGCTAAGGACAGGGCCCAGGAAGGAAAAGCTTTTGTGCCTGATAACCTTTCATCTGCCTGGGCAGGAAAGAGTTCATGTTGGGAGGCATCCACGGACCAGCCCCATGGCAGGCAGGGGCATGAGGGTGGACCTCAGTCCAGGGGTTGAAGTTTAAAGAAACTGAAGAAAAACAAAAAAGCAGGTTTTTAACAGTAATGTGACCTGCTTTCATGGCATGCCAGCTCAGGAGTCCTGTGAACCTCCCAGGAGGGAGCAGAGAGGTCGCCAAGTGCTCCCTCAATCCAACTTGGGCCCAGCTAGGGAGAAAGGGGAGCAAGGGAGCTGGGACTCCCTGGGGCTGGGGTGACCCGAGTGACTTCTTTGCCATGCGGGGATGGAACGAGGGTGCTAATTGGGAGGCTCACAGGCCCTCACCCCTTCGCATGCCATCCTCTGCTTGATTTAGGTGGTTGGGGATGGTGGGGGGGAGGGTATAGGGCGCGAACAGGAGGCTGGAATCAGACACAGAGGTGACTTTGGTTATAAACCCCTGTGACCCTGGAATCCTCATGCACAGTTCCTGCAGGGCCACTGAAGACTTAGTGTCTATCAACACCTCCTCCTTCGCTTCCTCTGGGCTGCAGAGTAGGCTAAGAAAACACAAGTCAACATCAAGGCCAGAGACTTTGGCCCTATATGAGTTAATATATTTAGGTAATAAATGGGGATATATTTATTCACCTTTGGCTTTTGAGATATGATTCTGCTACATATTTCAGGCTTTCCTTGAACTCACAGCGATCCTCCTACCTCAGCCTCAGTGCTAGGATTATAAGCATGCATGTATGTGTCTGGCAGTTGATTCATGTAGGTTAACATTAGAACAAAACTCTGAAAAGTTCTTTATTAGCTCATGCTTTTAGTGTCTGATTCCAGTTACCATGGGGAGTTGGCCTGTACCCGTGGCACATCTTCGTTCTTTATCGAGGAATGAGTACCCTTGCCTCCCTTCCTGTACCTTCTAGAACCTAGTTCCCTTGGATTAGAAAAAGCTTTATCTCCCACCTCCACCTCACCAACAGATGAATGAATGGGTAAAGAATGATATTTATATGCAACAAGAGTACTACTCTGGGGGCCAGGGAGGTAGCTCATTGGACTAAGTGCTTGCCTGGCAAGTGCGAGGCCCGGAGTTCCCC
>PVKN010003984.1:0-35104 GCA_004027915.1 Capromys pilorides
TCCTCCCTCTGCTGACATGCACAAGATTGACCATAAAAGGAGAGAGGAAACATCCAATCAGTTTTGTTTCTTAATTGCTCTGGTACAGTTTGTTCAGAAGGAAACAAAAATATAGGTCCAACTGGAGTTTGAAGATTATCTGTGAGTTGAATCTACCCAGACTGTCTCTAAGCCTCATTTGTACAGATAATCGAGGATTGGCAGAGCTTCAGAGAAATATCTCTTAAGAGAGATCAAATACTTCTCCAAACTCAACTCCCTCTGAAAATGGCACATTTTTTCATTCCCATGGGAAAGTCATTGCTTAGAGAAGCAAGTAGACAGAGGTGCTGAGAGAGAGAGAGAGAGAGAAAGAGAGAGAGAGAGAGAGAGAGAGAGAGAGAGAGAGAGAGAGAGAGAGAGAGAGAAATCCTCCAGTCTGATCCACCTTTGATGAGACAAGCTCTGTAGTAAGTGGCTGAACTGGTGGTGTGCTCCAGGCCCAGCCGCATACCTAGAGGTATATGCCCCTATGGAACATTCAAATCTACCTTGAGGCATTCTGCCAGGAGAAGGCTGTAGCAGTGAGTTCCTGGGAGCTTCAGGCTACTTATCAAGGCACGTTTTCCTGGTCCTGGCTCCTCAGTCTCCACTCTTGTGGGTTCAGGAACTATTCTTCCAACTCTGACCACCCAATGATGCGAAACTAATGATTAACCCTTTGGCACCAGTATGGCAGACTTTTCTCCACTAATTGGTAATTGAAAACCCATTACTGAGTGATGTGGGGATACTCCAAGTCCATATGTCAGAAGGATAATAAAAAATTAGGTATTGTATTTTGCTGGAGGGGGATTAACATTTTAGGTTGGATGATGTGTTTTGCTCTTTTTGATCAGCAGCAGAGATTGTGAAGCTGTTGGGCTCTGTGAACTGGCCTGCCCTCTACAAGTGTGGAAGCATTGTATCCAGAGGTTAAAAAATTTTTGCCACCAGCTCTAAACAAGCTCCATCTAGAACTGATCTTCACAGTTTAGAAAAGGAGATGGCTCTCAGGGGCTGCGTAAATGTAGACTTAATTGTCCAATAATTGCTGGCATTTTACCAGCAAATACATTTATTAATTGAAGAATATATATATATATATTCCCATATTTAGGCTCCTGGAAATGGATAAGAGGGGAATCTACTAAAGAACTTTACTTGGACTCGAGCACTCATTTGTGCAAGTGGATTCCTTATTAATAGGTCTTTGTTCTTGCTCTAACCCTCAGAGATTTTGAGAGACACACTCATTTTCTGCTGAGTCCTATCAGCATAGTAATCACTCTTGGCTGAGAACCAGCTGCCATTTGCATGTTTAATAAAAATAAAACACAAATATCATATTCAAAACTATTTTTTCTTTTTAGTCAAAGACTTTAAAATAATCTAGTCCCTTGTATCTGCCGTAAATGCTGTTTGCCTTGGGTTGAAGTCTTTAAAATAGAGAGATAATGCTAAAACAACTCAATTACTCCTTCCTTCCCCTATCAGTCACAAACCATCTCTCTTAATTATGGTGTAAGGACATTTACATAACCAGGGAGAGGGTCCTCTAACTACATTTCTATTATGCTTGGCACTTGTGTGAAAGGATATTATATTCATGTGCATTAAGGATTGCTTATAAAAGATCAAGACAATAATAGCCGATCAGACGATAAAGGTCTCTTTTCTCCTCCCAGACAGGCTGTCTCTGACAGAAGAATACAGTTCATCAAAAGTGTCTGCAGGTTGTCAAACTCAGGGAGGTTTGGGGACCCTCTGCGGCTGTCATGGTCAACAAGAAGATTTTCTGTCGGGCTTCTCCATCACTCACCCAGAGGAAATAATCACTCACTGCATTCTGCATGTTCTCATGATGGAGCTCTCCATTTGAGAGAAAAGAGCCATTTTATCAAAGGACAATATAGCCCTTCTCTGGGTCCACGTAGCTTCCATTATCAGACCATAATAAATCATATTTATGCTCTCAGTTAATAAGACTGATTACAACGCAGGTTCCAGACGTGGGAACAGCAAAGCAGGTGAAAAGATGTTTTAATGAAAATATGATAAGAAAACAGGTTCTTGTGAACATTTTGTGCTATTATTTGTAATGATTACAGACAATTTTTGATGCATCTTCTTTAGCAATGGTTTAAGCTGCATAAATTGGCTCACTGGTAGATAAGTAAAAATGATAAGAAAAAAATCATGAAATCTTCTTATGTTGTCTAGAATCATTATGCGCATAACAGGTACAAAATGAGTTTAATGTATAGGCTGGGAATGGAGGGGAAACAGATTTTTTCAGAAAAGTGTGATTTGGGTATTATTCCAAATGATTTAGAAATTTTCTCCTCATCTTGCTTACTAAAGCGTGTGCTCCTTGAGATTGGGGAGCGCTAGTGGTTAATTTCATCTTTGCAAATGAATCTACAACTCTGTCTCTTTTATTCAACCTCCAAGTTGTTGTCCCTGTTTTTCTCTTCTTCCTTTTTTTTTCCCCTCCTCTTAGAGCTCATACAAAGAGACAAAGAGATATATATTTCCTCCTCAGTGCTTGTGCACAACTGCCATTAGTGCTAATGGGAGTTAAGTGCCTGCTGGGGAGGAAAACAGACCCCAAAGTTTAATATTGAAAGCTACCTTATTAAAAAGGTCTGGACATTTTTAGCTTCAGTGAGTTCAATTACATTAAAGTACCAACTTTCTAAATTAGTACAAAAAAGAAAAAAATTGGATAAAATATTGAAATAGCTGCAGCCATTAGCCGTATAATGTAGACAAACATCTGAAGGCTAAGGACTCAGGTTGTGCAGTATGGCTTGTTCGTTCATATTAATTTACCCATTTGATGGTGTAACAAATAACAATTCTAGGTTAGCTTGTAACACTCAGAGCACTTGTTTCCACTGCTCATTTGTAGTCTTCCTGAGAGTTTTGTTATCCTTAGATTTTATTTTCTAAAAGACTATGAAGCTTTTTGTGTTCTATATTATCCTGGTAGTGCTATCTCAATATTTTGGATTAGCACAAATCAGATTTGGCAAGTGGTTAAGTTGTTTTGTTTCTTTGGATGAGGGTGGGAAAGAAAGTTGGCCTCTTTCTCATTTAGGCCTCACAAAGTGCACTTGGGAGGGTTTCTTTAAGAATCTGTTTGTGGAACAGCCATTGTTATAAACTGAAAGGGAGAACATTTGACATAATGAAGTTGTCATGGTCGGACACATGAAAAGGCACAACACTGATAGTATTGCAAAGTCTTCTTACCCTCAATAAACTTAACCAATATTCAATCTCTCAAAGACTCGATTTTGTTCAGAGATGCCTGGAGTCTACTTTTTATAAGGCAGTTTATGCTAATGTTAGAGCTGATAAATGCAATAAGACCAAAGACTTCAATCTCGTATGACAATTGAAAAACTCACAAGGCAAGTTTATGAACTTAATGGTGAAGGCAGGCACATACGTACATGTATTTGTGTGTACCTATGCAAGGGTCTCATGGTTTTCAACAAAACTACTCTGTTTCCAGAAATTAAAAACTGACTGTGATTCTGCCCCTTGCCCCTGGATCATTGCTTCCTTTGTTAGCAATTTTTCTTTGTTCTATTTTAATATGAATGGAAGAATGATTGCCCCCACGTCATTCACATTGTCTGACTTCCACAAAAATAACTGCCAAGACTTCTACTGCATCTTCCTTTGAGTTTAACCCTCATTCCATTTTTCTTTTCACTACTTGACCAAAAAATACTGCCTGCAAGAGAATCCCATAACTCCATCATATATCTAATATCTAGAGAGGTGCTTTGTTTTAGTATTCCTGGATTTAACCACAAAAGATTTTGACATTGATAAAGAATCTGTCAAGTATACCCTGATGAGGATGCTAAAATCACTCATGGCAAGGAAGACACAGCCCCCAAAGCAGTGATAGATTAGGGAAAAATGATTTGAAGCTTCGCTGTTGTGATGCCATTTCATGTTGGATTATATAGTGGGCCAAATGTGTTTTATGTGTCATATTCCATTAGCATGTGTGAAACAGTTGGAAAAATGGCCATATGATTAGACAGAAGGAAACCTGGAATCTTCACATTGGGACTTGTTACTGCTGAATAATGTCTTTGCAAGAGGGATTGTTTTGGGTTTTGTTAATATCTTGTGTAATTGGCAATAAGTAGCATTTGTAGTACAATGTATAAAGGTTGACCATGATCATTAGTTTTTAGTCCAAGTCTACCTCTTCAAAACATTTTAGAGAGAAGACTTGCTGAAATCCACAGTTTTATTGGCAGAAGTTTCATTGATATTGGACTCCTAAAATTCCCTCCCTCGATCCCTTATAGGAATCAGTAGATTACTCTTTCCCAGGCCTACTCCAGTTCTTTGGGGCCAAGAAACAAGTAGAGGATTGGTTTCAGATGATGGCTTTTTTTTCTCGAGCAGTGATTACCTTAACCAGATCTAATTTGCATAGATACTCAAGTTTTTTTGTTGTCATTGCTGTTATTTTATTTGTTTCTTTGTTTTGAGGAAGAATGCCAGTGTGAAAATGACTTTAAGAATGGGAAGAAAAGTCTTGGATACAAAGGAGATTCCAGTGCTGCTTACAGCACCTTGATCTCTGCACTGTAAGGAAAGGACAGAGGGAGTTGCCTCTTCCTCTGTTAGGGTTGTGTGTGTGGAATCTATTGAAAACCTGTAGTAAATGAAAGGAAATCTATCATGGGAAAGAAAGAGCACTCTCCTGAATATTGCCTACATAATTGCTTATGTATGAGTATGACAATTCCTTTGAATAAGATCTTGTCCCACATGTGATTAGGGAATTATTAAATGTTGACTATTAAATATTTTAGTTTCACCCTGCGTTTATTTCTCCAGAATGATGAATATGCAAATGCAAAATAGAATTTCTCCATTCCCAAGAAGTTGGTGAAGCCAAATCCTTGACAACATCTAATTTCTACAGATGGGCCATTTCACAGAATGACTCACTGCAGCAGGCGGCCCAGGAAAACCACTACCACCTCCACCTCTGAGAAGGGGGACCGTTTGGGCTGGGAACTTGCTAACCCCGCTGTGGCCTCTGGATGCTTGGGTCAATCTGTGGCCTGATTTAGCTCCCTAGCTCTAAATCAGAGCAGGGTCAGCAAATACACTCTGGCCACCAGCAAGAAAGGCCGAGTACATAACGGTGAGGGAGAACAGTGTAGGCTGCTGGACGGACTAGCACAGTGGGCAGGGATTGGTGCAAAATGCCCACCTCTGCTTTCTGGAGCTTGTTCAGCTTGTCTGGCTCCCAGAGCTTGAGCGCTAGCCCGGGAATGCAGTGTAGCCCTCCCCTGTGGCTGCGCAGAAGGCGGCTGCTGTGCTGAGGGCCAACCCAGGACTGGTTCTGAAAAGTAAATCTGGGAAACAGCTTAATTTCATTTCCCTAGAGTTTTTTTCTGGGCCAAAGTTAGAGGGGAAGACAAGTTGAACAAAACAACAGTTAAAAGCAGAGGCTACTTTGAGCAAAAGTCTCTCACATGATCTCCGCTTACCAATTTCTCTACCATGAAAGAAGTGTAATGGATTTGCAGCAAGCGGTGGAAATTTTTGACGCTATAGGTAGGTTTTACAACCCTTTGATGTTGGTATAAGCAATAGCACCTTTAATGAAATGTCCTCCTAGCACCTAGGAGAAAGGCAAAATCAACTGTGTGCAAATGACTTGTCTTTGTGATCCTGCCACACGGTACACGTGTTTTGAGCATGTAGTACGTGTCAGATACTGGGACTCACAGATCGTGACTCCCCAGCCTTGTGAGCTCCTCCTGCACCACATACTCTTCCCTGGGGAGACTGAGTTGTTGGCTCAACTCAGTGCTTTTTGAATTTGTAGTTTTCAGGTGAAAATCAGCCATTTGGGTATGAACTCTGCAATATGAATGTGAATATAAACTAAAGGTGTGCTAAACTTTTCTTTAGTAGCCGGTATAACGTGATCTAGACAGTAACAACCGAAGTTACACATTTGGTTCAAATCCTAGCTCCATTGCTTTCTAGTTAGGATGCTCTGAATGGAGTTGTTTAATCTCTTTGAGTTCTAGTTACTTCATCTACAAAATGGGTGTGATTACCCCTCGCCCCTTCTTCACACTCTCCCTCTCCCTCTCGTAGTACTAGGGATAGAGCCCGGGGCCCATTACATCCCTAACACTTGCATACATTTTTATTTTGAGGCAGGGTCTTGCTAAGTCACTGAGTTTCCCACACTGGACCTGAATTTGTGATCCTCCTTTCTCAGTCTCACAGGGTGGCGGGATGACAGGAGTCCATTGTCACGCCCTCCTCACAGCGTCACTTACTTTTCCTAGCATTACTGGTAGAATTCAATGCGTGCGAAGGGTTAGCACAGCCCAAGCTGACTATCAGAGCAGCTCCCTAGGTAGTCAGCACTCAGGGGTTACTCAGTACCCCAGGAATAAGTCATGAATCGGGACCGGTAACCCAGGCTCCATATACGGTCCTGATACAGCTGTTGAGGCAAAATTTGCCATGTCCTGCCAGTGCTGTGTGGAAAGCGAACATCCTGGTTTCCCAGTGTTGCTGGGTAGAAGTCATGCCACTGTATGCATTGAAACCAGCAGGCCCAGTAAGCCAAGAACCTGAACCCAGGGCTGCCGGGTTTCTGGCTACATTCCAGAGAAGCATGCTATTAGCTGGCTTCCACTGCTGATACCAGGGTTCCAAGCAGTTGTTTGATTTAGAGACTCATAAGAGAAATCAAGAAGCGCTGTCCATGTGTAAGTCAGCAAAATTAGATTTTTAAGCAAAATTTGAACAAGATTTTTACAACACTATCAATATAAGTTATCTCTATGCTTTGAAAGGAACACTATTCAGTTATGAGAATAAAATAAGTGAAATGGAAGGCAATTCTAATTAAGTTAAAATGTTTCAGTGCATGAAATAATTCTCTTGTTTTGAACATAAAGAAAGATGTATAAGAACGATATTAGTAGAGAAATCAGCTTCTCCCACTCTCCGTAAATGGCTGCTCATCAATAAGACACAGGCTGGCGGTGTCAGCAAGTTGTGAGTCTATTCAGCTGCCCAGGTCCTGTGGCCCTGAGCCCAGGGCCTAGTGCATGTGTTTCTCAAGAAGCCCTGGCTAGCAGCGTATACGTATGTGCAGATAGAGCAACCTATTTTAAAGTAATAAGTTTTTACTTTAAAAAACAATGAGGGAGGCTAGGGAGATAGCTCAGTGATCGAAGCACCTGCCTGGCAAGCACAAGGACCTGGGTTCAATCCATAGCACTGCATGCCTTGCCCACCCCAAAATGGGGTGTGGGGCACCTGTCATGTCCAGCTCTGGGGTGGCTGAGACAGGAGGATCATTGTGAGACTGAGCTGCATAGCAAGACCTTGTACTGAATTAATGAATGAATAAACAAACAAACAAATAAGCATTGAGCGAGGATCTTTAGGACTTCAGAAAAAGGAGAAACAGCTCTTAGAAGTTGATTCTTGGAATTTCTTGGATGGTCTGGCCCTGTGGCCCACGAGCTTGTTCATATCTTTCCTCTTCTCCTTTCTGTCCTCACATGCATTTGCATGGGCCAAGCAGTGACCCACAGCTCAGCAGGCATGTGTGTGCATGCAGTGTGACACTTCCTCCCCGCTCTATCTCAGGTCCTCCCCTTCTCCCATCTTCTTGCAGGGGTAGGGTCCATGCGTGGTGCAACAGTGACTGATTCAGGAGGACAATCTCTCTTCTCTGAATCTCCACATGTGCCTCTTTGGTTGTGGCTTTATCTGGCTGTTTGTGCAAGGGGAGTGATAGTTGGTGGCCAGAATGGTGGGGTGAGGGGTGTCAGGAAGTGGAGTTACATCCCTTTCTGCCTTGGGCAGCCAGATCTTAGCATGACTGTGAGGAGTAACTACTGTGTTATCAGCAGGTTTCCTGGACATTGCAATCTCTAGAAGCAAAACAAGGGAGCTGAGCTCTATCTGCGGGTAAAATAGTTTAGAAGGAAAAGACCTTTTCCACAAACACCATTTTATGTAAAATGCCGGTAGGCAGCAGATCTGGCAGGATATATTCCAGATAAAGAAAGCCGGGCACTCAGCCCCTGCCTGTCCCCTTCCTGTGACCCACCTTTCTACTTTGTTCACTCTCTGCCCCAGCTTTTTAGTGGCCTCCTAGGAACACACTGGGACTCTGGTGGGCTAGAGGATCTGCAAGATCCCTTCAGATCCTAGGTGACTCCCATAGTGGGTAAGCTTCGCGAGGGCAGGCCCTGGACCTTTGTTCTTCCAATTCTTCCTTCCACTCCATCCTACCAATGCTTACCAGAACACTAGATAAATGTAAGCAGCTCAGATTCGCTTACTTTAGTCAGACTTTTGGTGACTGAAAGCACCACTGTGTGTAGGTACAGAGACTTAGCCTACTGGACTCGGTATTTCAGAGCTTCAGTAGAGTGTTAACAATAAACCTGTAGAACACTGCCACTTTCTGTTCCCCAAGTTCTGAGCAATCAGATCAGGAGGAGACAGCTGTTGGTGGGGCTGCAGATTTGCTGTTCACCCTTCTTCAAGATTGGTACCAACAAAGACCTCCATGGTTTTTTCTGGGCCACATGATCTTATCTTCTTCCCAAGTACTGGCCATCGTTTATTGGTCCAGGAGTGGACAATGACCAGGGCAATGTGAATCTTCCCCTAGAGTTTTCTCAACTGTCTGCCTCTCATGGTGGCAGGCCCTGGATGCCAGACTTGGGAGACTTCTCCTACCCAAGTATTATCAGGCCTCACCTTGCTCAGCCTCTCTGACCAGACAAGATCATGTGCATTCAGCGCAGTGTGGCCAGAGCCCAGAGCCTGGAGCCTGGAGCTGGCGGAGCCATGCTCCCTGACCTGAGAAGGTGGTCGGTCTATGAGGGAAAACGAAACCTCTGCTCCTGAGAGAGGAGCTAGAGTTAGAAGTGCTTAAGTTCCAATATCCAGTTGCGCCTGGGTCCCTGCTCTTGTTCTTCGTTATGGTCTAGCATCTGATTCTGTATTTGGCCTAACTGGTCTGATTCAAGTTTCTGTCACCTTTAACCAAAGAAATTCAGAGCAGTCCAAGAGTCTTTCTTCTTTGTTTCTCATCTGATTTCATAACATTTTCATAATATTACTAGGAAGATCCTCACATCTTCTTCTAGGACTCTACCTGAAACTCTACCAAGTGCCCCATGGCCAGGCTCTACTAAGATCCCCATTCCATAAAGGATCCTCACAGACCTTGTGTCAGATCCTTGTGTCAGCATAATGCCTTCTAGTTTCCTCTTTAATACTGTTACAGCCTGGTCACCACTTCCTTGTCTCTTCCCCTATGCTGCACCTTCTTTAAGGTAAATTTTGTCATTCCCTATGTTAAAAACAGCACTCAGGACAGTAGAGGCAGAGATTTTCTTGTGTTTGTTGTTAACAAAATTCCTTGCCAGATGTTACAGTCAAGTGCCTCTCCTTTCTTTAGTGAGAAGTTAACCACTAGTGCCAAAACATGTCCTTTTGGTCACAGAGAGCAGTGCCACCTCCCTCAAAGGGGAGAGGACAGTCACCAGTGTGTCATCTTTGGCTAGATCAGATGTCTTTGCATCACTGTCAAAGTATTCTCTCAGTTACTCTTCTCTCATTGCTGGAACAAATACCTGACACCCAAAATGAAGGAAAGAAAGGTTTATTTAGCTCACAGTTACTGGAGGTTTCAGTCCATACTCAGCTGGCTCCAAGGCTGAGTGGAACAGGGCAGAGCGTACCCAGTTCATGGCAGTGGCAAAGAACAACAATGGCAACAGAGAAAGAGTCTGTCTCTCTGTGTCTCTTATATTGCGTTCAGGCTCTCTGTCCCAGGTTGGGAATAGCACTCACACTTATAATCCCAGAAGTACCAAGACCTATAATCCCAGTGGATCACCCATAATCCCAGTGGATCATGAGTTAATCTCAAACTCTAGAAGTCCCTGTCCCATGACTGCATGAGGCTTTCAAGGGATGACTAGGCATAAATCATAACAGGTGTCATTCTCCAAAAGGTGAGCTGAAGCTACCTATGAGGTAACAAGCTTGTAGGGAAAAAGCAGTGCAGAGATCCACTGCTGGAAAAGGGGTAGGATATTTTGGATGTAGATGGTGTAAGAGAATAAAACACAAGCAACTGAACTACAGAGGCAGAGCTTTTGGGAAGGAAAGGAGAAGACAGTTCTGGACCTCTGAGGTTGTGGACACTGGATCCAAAACCAGCTCAGTGCCTCCAAGGCTAACAAGGACCCAAGTGTGAGAGCAGGAAGAAATGGGCACCAGGGACTGCACAGCAGGAGCTCACAAGTGGGCTGGTCTTTGGGCTGTAGTCAGCGCTGAGAGAAAACGCAGCTTCCCCTCCAGGGAGTCAGGCAGGTCTGGGCGAGGACCTGAGCGGGGCAAGGAAGGCACTTTTCCAGCCCAGTGAGTTTGACCTGCAAAGTTGCAGGAAGGCTTCACCACACTGCAAGGGGACGTGGAAGAACGGTAGAGCAAGAGGCGTCCCCCTTCCTGACTGCATGGGTGGTAAGGTGAGGCTGTGCAAAAATCTAGGGTGCTTGGACATCTGGTCAAGGAGTAAGGAGGGGTGAGAAAGAGACTCTGGAATGTCCCACTAATTAGGCAGTTTCTGGCCATTAGTTTTAAAAGAACCATGACTAGATTTTGTATCCCAGTTTTGAAAGACAGATAATATTGGCTGCATGTTGAATAAACACATGTTGGGTGTTTGTCTGCCTGTCACTTCCCTACCCTACATAGAAATGCCAGATGTTTATATAGGTTGCACGCCTCACATCAGTCCTGTTAAGATAAGCAGGGCCATTAGCACTATCTCCATTTTAGAGGTGTGGAAATTACTGCCCAGGGGGATGGAGCTACTCTTGGGGCTGCCACAGTTAGGAGGGAGCTTTCCCTCTCCCGCCAGGTGTCTCCTTCACACAGCAGGTGGGCTTTTAGGAATTTGGAGGAGGCTTGCAGGACAATGGGAAAGAAAGAGTACCTAGTGCCTTGTCAAGCTACCTGGCTTCTGCTTCTGCCCAGTAGCTGGCTGGGTAACAGCAGGCAAAGCCTTTTCAGTGGCTCTCTAGCTTTCATTTCTTTGCTTTGGAAAGTAAGAACTGGCCTCTGAGGCCTTTGCCAGCATAAGCATCTTGGGTAGCTTTCAGGGTAGAAAGAACAAAAATGGTTCCTGGGTAAGTTGGTGGGGAAGGCAATCAGTTGTGCTCTACTATCTAATGTCCCTTTTATTTTTTAAAATAGATTTTAACTTTTTAGAAGCTTTAGATGTACAGAATTATTGGAGAGATAATAAAGTTTTTATAAATCCCATGACCAGTTTCCCTTATTATAGCTTCTGCTAGTATGTTGCATTTATCACAATTAACAAATGATAGCATATGTTTGCTATTTTTCTGATTCTTAGATAATAGCTACCTCAATGTTGAAAGTGTTTAAAGAGGAGGTTTGTGGATGTCTGGAGTCCTTGCTCCTCTCCGCTGGTAACAGAGAAGCCTCCCTCTATGCTTTCAATTCATTTAGACCAAGTGAAACATGGGTGCTGGGGAGACAGCTACGTGTTCCATCCCCTAGGAAAGGGACAGGCTCAGAGGCAGCAGCGCAGCCAAGATGGCCCCATTGGAATCAGGCTAGAGTTACAGTGAAACTCAAGAAAACAAAGTTCTTTTGGCCAAGGCTGTTAAGCTGCGAGAAGAGACAGCTGGCACTGCTGGTAGCCACGTTGTCACCACAGTGACCTCTGTGAGAGTGAGCCCACACCAAAGGCAGAGGAGGGCAGAGCAGTGGAGGCACACGGACTCCTGGCTTCTGATCACCTGGCCCTACTTTCCAAGTTTGAAGAACACTCAGTTCTCTCCTTTGCATACAGCAGCTCGGCATTGGTTTCTGACATTAGCCACCAAGAGAATCCTGAGGCCTGCAGGCTGACATAGAAAGAGTTACGTTTTTTTAAAGGTCTCTGACAATTACATGAAAGGAAAATTTGAGAAAGTAAAATCTGGAGGCAGGAATCTAGTCAGGAGGCTGTAACAAGAAGAAAGCTGTTTCTGTGGTCTGAATTGGGACAGTGTCACAGTGCAGAGAGGACGTGGAGTTGATACACAGCGAGGAGGTAGGTTAGCCAGAGTTGTGGGCAGGACTGGGATAGGGGCTCAGGAAGCAGCAGGCGATGCCCTCGACTGACAGAGACAACGGGGGGGGGGGGGGGTAGGGGAACTAGTCCCTGGGACACTAAGATTGTGCTGCTTGGGAAGTGCCCAGTAGGGAAACTTAGCAGAACCATGAGTTTCATGGGAAAGATCTGAGTTGGGGTAAAAGGTGTGGGAAGTTCTGCCTGAGTGGGTGTTAGTGCAGCCAGGGTTGGACTTGACTCCCCAAGGACAGTCTACAGAGCACGAGGGCAGAGACTCCGCTTGGAACTGTGGGGCGTTGGCGTTCCTGGGCCTTCTGAGGGAGGAGGAGCCCACTCAGAAGACAGGAGGAAGAGGTGGAAAGGTGGGAGGAGACTGGCAAATGTCACAAGAAAAGAATTGTTCAGCTGCACTCAAGATAATAGAAAGTCCAGGGGCTGGGGAGATAGCTTGGTGGTCTAAGTGCCTGCCTGGCAAGTGCAAGGTCCCCAGTTCAATGTCAGGTATGGCAAAGCTGTGCTGCCCACGGCCCCTGGGTGTGCCCTGCTAATTCCAGCACTGGGGAAGCTGAGACAGGAGGATCTCTATGAGTTTGAGCTGTGTAGCAAGATCCTTGACCAAATAAACAAACAAAGATCCTGGACCAAATAAATAAATAAATAAATAAAGTCCCCAAGAGGGGAGCACATTAAAATGCTCCATGGTTTCTAAGCAGATTCTGTGTGAGAGGTGGTGTTTAACTTTGCTTTTGGTGTCAGGGCCCTGAAAATCATTGAAGACTTGAACACATAAATCTTCCACCTCTGCCCATAGTGCTGGGATGATGTTGGACAAGCGTACGGTGTCCTTGGGCCTACTCTCCAAATCTACACAGAGCAGGTACTGTCTCCTGTGTACAGGATTACTGCAGGGATTCAGTGAGCTGCTGACAAAGCTCTAAAGCCAGCACCCGGCCCGTGCGTGGGTCAGCTTCCTCCTCTTCTACTCCCTTCTCTGCTATCAGAGCTGTCCAGTGACCACACTTGGGTGGCTTTTATTTTGCATTTGAGGAGAGGCTGGTTGCTTTTGCAATGTCTGTGCAGGGGCCATGTCACCCTTTTACTTCCCTAAAAATTAAAATTAAAGATGGCAGAAGGAGTCAGAAAACAGGAAGAGATGGGGAAAGAGAAGGAAAGGTGCAGGATTCTGTTGATTGCAAAGAGGAGGCACCGGGTCCTGAGAGTCCCCAGGCTGGGATTGAGCCTGGGTCCACCTGGGTGGGGTGAGAAAGCTGACACCTGAGGACAGGGACAGGAACAGAGCCAAAGCTGCCACACAGTGGGCCACCCGAGGCCAGAGAGCCAATCAGGGAGGTAGGAGCTGGCAGGGAAACAAATTGAAACAGACTTTTGGGGATGGTGATTTTCCCACAGGGAGATCTCCCATCCTGTTTTTGCTCACACACATGCATTCTACACTCCGCGAGTGACTCGGGTTATAATCTAGAAGCCTGTAGCCAGGGCCAACTCCCCCCTTCACCCTTGTAGCTGGGGTCAATGACTCCCTCACCAGTTTCACTGCAGGCCTGTGAGCAGAGCCTTTCTGAGGGCTACTTCACAGGAAGGGCAGAAACAATGTAAATCTTCTCGGATTCTGCTAACATCTTTGTTCCTAAGCACCTCTCAGGGTTTTCCTATAAATTATATATCTTTCCACTAACGTGTTATTTGATTGACTTTACACAGGCTCCTGAGATCTCGCCAGAGTGAATTGTGTATTCATACTTCAGAGCTATAACCAACTCAGAGAAAGGTGGGAGTGGAAACATTCCGACTCTGTGTGGTGGGTGGTACATGCCTGTAACCCCAGCCCTCAAATGGCCGAGGCAGGAGGACGGTAGCAATTATTAGGCCAGTCTGGGCAACAGTGATTTGAAGGGCAGCCTGAATTAAAAAGCAGTGTCTCAAAAATTATTCAGTTTTGATCTGCATGTATGCTTAAGAGGGCTTAGCTCTTAATGACTAAGACACCAAGAAGGCTAGCCACCCCCACCTCACACACACATGTTGCCTTGCTAGAATCCCTTACATGAGGCTGTCAGAGTTAAGCACAAAACTACGAATGTGCCAGTAGGCCCAGTTTAATCTGGTTTGTTGTTTGTTTTTCTTTTCTGACAACCGGGTTCTGGATTAAGTGTTCAACTTGAGGACCAGCAGATGGCGCCCTTCGTCATTGATTAACACCATTACCCAAGCCGGAAAGCAGGCGGTGGAGAGGCTTGACTTTGGGTAGTAATATAAGCAGTGTTTTCAACTGTTTATTATGCATGAACAAAAATTCTATGAATGTGTAACATTTTCCCCTGTATTTCTCTTTTTTATAACATCATTTAAATTCCTTATTAATAATTTAAAAATGTTCTGGGTTTTAATCACTTTTCTCATCACTATAATACTTGATGTAATTTTTTTCCCCCGCTGAAGGTGAGACAGAGGAAACCAGCAGCAAGGAAGGAAGGGGAGAATCTCACACTTCAATCCAGTTCAACCCCCCATGCATGTCACCCCGTCTTTTCAGTTTAATTGAACAGTAATTATTTAATTAATAAAAATATCTGTCTAGTGCAGGTTTCAGAAATTCAAGGCTAGAATAGGATGCCATTAATAAAATAAAAGTTTTTTTATATCCAAGTTTAATTATGGTGGTGTGTGTTTGATAGCTTGTTACTGTAAATAAAAGAGATAAAGGCAGCCCTTCACTGGAGGAGCTGGAGAGCTGTGAAATATGTACCTAATTAAAACTATTGGTGTAAGAGGCTAATAAAGTACATGTGCCTACTAGATGTCTTATTCTAATGAATCTCGGCTAATTTGCTTTGACTGATGAATTTCGGTGTTAGTGGTAGGGGCTGAATAATTATGAAATTTATCACAAGATACAAGGACTCATTAAGGATTACTCAGGTTGAGTTAGAGGAATGTTTTCTTTGTCAAGAACACAGGCCTTGACCAACATAATTGCAGGAATGCCAGAGTAGCCAGATTCCAATCCAATCCCGAGTCAGTGTTCAAGGCCAGGAGGAAGGCATGCTGGGGGACGGTGGGGGTGGGGTGGGATGGAGCCTGCCTATCACCTCTGGAAGAGACACCTGTGTGGTACTCGAGCCTGAATTTTAAACAGAAGCATTCAATGCACACAGACCTCCCCATGGATGGTTGTAGTGACAAGGACTCTCTTCTCATCCTTTATTGAAAACATTTTCCACCCTTCAGGAAGAAAAGCAGATAAGGATACTGTTTATTTAGCAAGGACGCTGCTGCAGAAAGCCTCGTTCAGCCCCCAGTTCTTTTTTCCCCATCTACAAGTTTGAGCTCTCTGAATCTACAGGCTCCTTAATTAATCTGATTTCATTAACTCCTGTGTGATAGACTGCTAAACCGGAGCCAGGACTGGAATCCATTTGAGCAGTTTCACATCACCACTTGAAAAATGCCCAAAAGAGAAAATACATCTGTTTATCTTGAAATGGAAATTCTAATTGTTACAAAGTATGCTGGGGCAATGCACTGCAGCGCTGCCTTCCTGGAGCCAGCTAGGACGTCCTGTTCTGCACTGCCCAGGAACAATGAGGACCACTAAGACACACCTTTCTCAGGACAATGGGCACAGGGACCACAGAGCATCTGCCTTGTGGTGAGCAGGCAAGACCCCAGCTCAGATGGTGTGAATGAATGAGTGAACGAGTGAATGAAGGAGTGAATGAATGAAAGGCCATTGTGACCGAGCTGGTTTTGAACTCTTTCCTTGAGGGCCAGGCAGGGATGATGTTAGGGTCTGGGGAGCAGGAGAAGACAGCAATGCCCCAGTGAATGACGCTTGATGACATCCTGGCTGGAAGTCCTTCCGAACACATGGAAAAACATTTACCCCAGAGATGGGTGATCCCAGGGATAGCTCAGTGGGCATGGTACAGGGTCTCATGGGGACTTTTTGCCCCTGACCCCAGGACAATGACAGTGTGAGAGTTTGTCCACATATTGGTGTTATGTATGACCAAAGAACTGTAAACCCTGTGGCATCAAACCGGATGTAAAAATATAGATAAATGCATATGTGCGCACATATGTACATACATATACATATGTTCTTAAAACTAAAACAAGTAGAAACTCAGCATGTAGGTGTCTTACTACTAAAGCTTTCAAATCAATTAACTTTCTGCTTTGTTTTTCTTTCTAAAAATAACTTTGAAACAAACTTTTCCAATTTCCTTTAAAGAGAAATGTCAGGCATGGTATTAAGTACAATTTCAACCTTTATGACAAAGACCAAAACTTATTAGATTATTTGTTGAGCTTTAAAATCATTGTGTCCTTTGTCTCCCAACTCAGAAAGACATCTTTTCAGAGGAGAAAACATCCCTGTCATTCATAACAAAGTAGAGAGCTGACTTTTATGGTTTTCCCTTCTCTGTCTCCTCTTCTTCCTGACCATCTTGCCTAAAATAAGTAATAAGTGCTTATGCAGAGTGTTATATAATCCTTACAACCACTACAAGAGGTAGGAACCATTGTTATTCTTTTTTTTTTTTTTATTTTACAAATGAAGTAAGTTTAAGAAACTAGCTCAAGAGCTGAGAGACTTTGACCCGCCCAGCCAATATCTGTCTGTCTGTCTGTCTGTCTAACCACTTTCCCCTGTTGTCTTCTGATTGAAAAATGCTCTGTGCTACCTGGAGAACCTTCTAGAATTTTACCACAGTTTGGAACTTCTTACCACTAAGCAAAAAGGACCCACAGCTCTAATATAAATTAATGCCAGATCCTTCAGTTCAAAAGAAAGCATGTGAGGTTAGGTTAGCATCCGTTTGGAAGGCTTTTCTCAAGTAACTGGGGGGAGGCAAGACACTGATAATGAAACAGAGCCAAGCCAGTGGGTCATGGTGGGGGAGGCCACTATTTTGTGCATTGTTTTTCCTTCGCCTTTGATCCATTATCAGTAAATTAGAGCCTGTTGAACAGTTCAGATGTCAACTAATTGAGGAGCTGTAGCGAAGACCCAGTATAAAACCCCAGATAGAGGTACCTGCCTCTTAAAACGGCGCTTCTTCCGAAGCCATGATTTATATACACTGCTTGTCTTTATGGTTTCCTGAGTTAGTTATTTCAGACTAAAATTTGTGTGTTATAAGCCTCAGTGCATGATTTCTTAGGTTTTTTAATTACAAAACGTAGTTTTGACCTATTAAATCATGTGTGAGGCAAATTTACCATAATAAAGCCTTATTAATCCCCTATAATGAAGAATTTACAGTTCTTTGCTGAACTTTCTATTGAATTTCCCATGAGGACTCTTGCACGGCCGATCATGAAGAAACTTTAGCCTATAACCAGTAAGCCCTCAGACTTAGAGTGAGATTATGGTTTAGAAAATTGCTTTGTGTGTGGAGCCAGACTTCCTGTCTCTATAAACAATGTCTCACTGAAGTCTTGTAAGAGTCTATGAGGTGGCTGGCTATGGTTGTTCCTGGTTTATAGGTAGAGAAACTGAGGCACAGACTATGCTGAAAACTCAACAAACTCATACAGCTGCTGAGTGGCTTCAACCAACTCATCCCCCTCCAAAACCACGCTGTATGCCAGAGCCTACTCTACCTCTTTTAATAATGATAATAAACACAAATGGCAACATTGCTCCATGATAGCCTCTGGATGTGATCTACTTAGCTCATTAATTCTCTATGAAGAAGGTGCTATTTATTGTCCTCTTTTATAGATGAGGAAACTGAGGTACAGAAGTTACACAATCTGCTTGAGGTTCCACAGCTAGCAAGTTCATGGTCGGTCAAGCGCTAGGCTGCTGATACCTGCTCCCCCCTACCAGTCAGTGTCCCCTGTTTTCATGTTCCCCATCTCCCTGCCCCATCACAAGCCCTACATAAGATACTGTAGTGCCAACAAATTGCTTCACTCCTCTCCCAACCCATCATGTATTTTCCATCTATGGGGCTTCACAATCCCCATTTTCCAGGCTGTGGAAGTTTCTGGAATTAACAGGCAGGCAGTCTTTTTGTTCAGTTGCTTGGTTTCCCTTCGCAGATCCATGATGATTTTCTGGTGTGTTGCCTGTCAAAAGCTAGGCAGAAGCCAAGTTAAGTGTCAGCGAGTAGCAGAGCTTTTGTATTTTTTCCTCTCAGAGCTCCACAGCGGTCCTTCCCTCAGCACACTCCTTCCGGGCGGTATGGTCAGGTGACCTCTGTGCCTCGACACCCCTCTGGACTGGGGTCTCTGTTTAGCACTAATCACTGCCTGCTTTGTGTCCTGGCTGTGTCTGCATGCCTCTGTCTCTCCTATGAGATTCTGCAGTTCTTAGGGACAGAGACTGTCTTAGTCATCTCCCTGTCTCCGGGTGCAGGACCAGGACCTTCTGCATTCTAGCTTTTGAAAAACATTCAGTGGATGGAACTGAAAGACAATGTATTAGAACTGCAGGCTGCACTCACTGCGCACTATGTGCTCTAAGTAGGTCTCACAGCAAGGCCGGTGGTGACACCCGCCACGGCAATTTAGGGCCAGTGAGGCCATTCCTGCTTTGTCTCTTTCTGCTCTGTTCACAGCTCAAACCACTGCAGGCTTTCTTGTTGAAACTTTTCTCTGCATAATTCACTGTAGCAACACAGGCTGAGGAGGCCCTCAGCAGAGTCCTGTGAGTCCCAGCAGTGATTGGGGTAATGCTTTGCAGTGCTAGAAATATCTGTGTCTCCCCAAAATGTACCCATCAAAATCGAGTCTCCAGTGTGACAGGTGGGGAGAAGGGATGTTGGAAGGTAACTAGGTTACAGGGTAAAGCCCTCTAACGTGGACTAGTGTCCTTGTACAAAATAGGCCCAGAGGAGCTGGGGAGGTAGTTCAGTGGAATAAATGCTTGCCTAGCAAGCTCAGGGTCCTGAGTTCAATCCCTGGTACCATCAAAAAAAAAAAAAAAGTTTTAGCTCAGTGGATTAAAGCATCTGCAAGCAGGCGCAGGGGTGGGGGAAGAGGGGCTTGATTTCCCCAGACCTGCCATGCTGGCCTCATCCCCAGGGTGCACTGAGACAGCAGTTGAGACTGGGCATGGTGATGTGCGCCTGTAATCTCAGCTCTTAGGAGGCTATAAACAGGCAGATCACTACGAATCTGATCTTATAGTGAGACCTTCAACACCCTGTAGACCCTCCCCTAAAACAAAAAAAAAAAAGAAGCCCCTAATTGTGACACTTTTTAGCACTCACCTGTACAGACTACCCTTCTCTCTGTCAGGGATTGGGGTCATGGCAGATGTAGCAGGCTGTTTCATCTCTCAAGCCTCCTTCCGATGGTCTACCCCAGAGCCCTGAAATTCTGACCTGTGACTTTCAATTAAGAATACTGTGGAGGGTCTCAGTGTTCTGAGAGAGTGGAGTGTGGGGTAAGCTAGTAGGCCCTGTCCCTGATCCCAGCACCTTCCACCTGCCTTGTTTGGCAGCTTTGTGGTAGGGACAAGCCCAAGAAGGGTCCTGCCCTCAAATTAGTGTCTTTTGACCTGGGGCATAGGTGTGGGTGGTAAGTGGGGAGAGGATGATTGAATCGATGTGTCAGCAAAGAGAGTCAAGACTCAGGTGACAGACAGGGACCTGGGCAAAGCATAGGACACAGGAGTCGTGGAAGATGGGTGATGAGATGTCCCTACTCGTCTTCCGTTTTCTTATCATGCCTGGAGTAAATTTAGCTGAGACCCTGGGGTTGCAGACTAATTGCAAAAGGAGAACCTTTATTCCTGCCCTGCTCCATTAAGGAGCAGAGAAGGGGAGAGGAAGGACGCTCCGACTGTGAAAAGGTTTAACTCTGGGGCTTCGTTGACGTAGATTTCTAGGAAGCAGCTTGGTGACCCCGATCTATTAGGTTCCAAGCAGGACTCATGGAGCTGTTTTTTGGTAAGCATAGCCAGACTTCTGAAGGGGGCAGCCCCAGCTGCTCTTGGAGTCTGCGCCTAGCTTCCTCTGCAGAATGAACAAGGCTAGGCAGAGGGTGAGGGGCCCTGGCTTGGGGAACCTTCAGTGTTGGCCTCCGGCAGATCTAGTTGGAAGTGTTTTCTGCTTCAGCCATGTTTTCAAGGAAATAGACCTAAAATATCATGTGGCTTGACATGGACCTGGAGAGATGGCCACACAGCTGAGGGACAACCAAGTGGCACTTCCAGCCGGGGCTTAGGACTTGTGGTTCAGGTGTATTTGTCAGAGGCACAAAGAACAGCAGGCCCTGGGGGCCACTTCTCAGGCCACTAGGGTCACCATCCCCAGACCCAGAGGTTCACAGAAGGAGGTAGCTATCCAACGCCAGAGCGCTTGCTGACTGGCCCTTCTGAGTCAGGTCAGGCCTTGAGCGCTTACTCAACGAACTCAGGCGATTTTTTCTTTTTCTGACCCTCCTCTGCTTATGGCGCAGTTTCTTTGTTTCTTCTTAGGCTTGGCCCGGCCCCTGCCTCTCTGTGGGGTTTCCCCTCCCCCACCCTCCTCCTTGGTTCCTATCAGGGATAGGCAGTGATTGAAATTATTGATTCAATCAGTTTATCCCCCCTGCCGAGCTGCATCTTGGCTGGATCACTGATTTGGGCTGGGGGCAGTCTGTAGGCTTCTGATGCCGGGCGCCAGGGGCAGTTGGAGCTGCAGAACCTCCTGGGGCGTCATCAATGAAGATCGGAGAAGTTGACTGGTAACTGGCTCCCTATGCTCCACACAGCTGCTGCCACTGAACCTGGGGAAGGAGGGGCACATGCAGCTTCTCTGAAGACGGAACCCACCGGCGTGGTCCAGTGCAAAAGGGATGGATTCCCGGGCACCCCAATTTCCTTCCAGGAAACCTCTGAGCATACTCCCTCCTGGAGGGTGGGGAGTTTGGAGCCATAAGAATGAAGACATTGCTGTTTCTTAAGTGATAATAAAGGTATCTTCGTAGGGGCAATTTTGGCCCCAGATGACCCAGCTCAGTGTAAATGTCTTCCTGTTTCACTAGGTCTCCTGCTCTACCTCATTTATTTTACAGAGATTCTGTGTAGCTGAAGTAATGTGCATGAATATTGCGTAACATTCTGTGGATGGATACAATATTGTAGAAATAATTTAATTGACGACCTGTAATGAAAAGAGCGCTGGGTAAGTCGCTGGGGTTGCAAATTTGCTATATATTTTGACATTGCCAGGGATAGTGCTGTTGATGCGAACAGGCCAGTATTGATTTCATTTAAAATTTTCAACATCTGAAGGATGTAAGCAGTGATCTGTGGGAGGAGACTGCGGAGTCGCCGGCACCTCCACCGCTCACAGAGTCTCTTTTTGAAAGGGTTTTTCTATTACCTTCACAAAGGGAAGAGAGAATGAAAAGGGACATGAGCACCTTTTAAATTTTCACTGACCAAAGAAATATGAAATCGTCACCTTCTTTTTACTCTTAATTAATTGAGTTATTGGACCTTATATAATCCTCTGTGAAATACCTAGAAGAAAGCAGGCGAGGACCCCGAGGTGGCTGTATAGAGCATTTTGTTTGCAAAAGGTACTGACTTCAATGACACCGCAAAAAAATCCCTGATGGCACTCAGGGTCTCCCCAGAAATGGATTTAAATGCAGCAATGACTCTTAATGCTGCCCTGTTAATGAGTTCCAATTCGGTGACTAGAATTTACCATCATTTAACAACTGGAACACAAATTAGATTTTTAAACTTTTCGAGGTGTGATTTCTCAGGACCCCTGAATCTGCCAGTAACAGAAGGGTGGGGGGAGACAGGCACTGGATCAGTAGCCCACTGAGTGGTGGCAGCGGTGATGCTGTCGTTCTGTAATAGCAGTCCTGTGGCATACGGATTCGTTTCGTTTCTGAGACTGAGGATTTGAGGTTCTCCATTTTCCCTTCTTGGAATTAGGTTTCTAGTTTAAAAAAAGATGTAGACAGTATGTAAGGGCACAGCTCTTCCCTTCATTTCCTGTTGGCCTGGAATTTCCCAAGGACAGAGAGCTGGACAGGTTGAGGAGAGGCAGCCATCTAACCCCAGAAGTGAGAAATTACCTCTTGAGGTGCTCTAGACTTCTGGTCTTTCTAATGACTGGGCCTAACCAACGTCAGCTCAGATAAAACTAAGAGACTTGAAGAGAAAACACAGGGAAGGAAGTTTACAGAACCACTGGTGACAGGTTTGATAAAAGAGCTATCTAAGTATAATGTCCTGGCTGTGGATTCTTCCAGAATACTAGCCAGAACTGGGCTGCTTCCGGCTGTGGAACTCTGTTTCCTGCTCAGCCAAGCCAAACCAAGATCTTTGACAATAAAGAGAGGCAGAGATTGAGGGGGTGGAGGGAAGGAGGGAGGGAGAGAAAGAGAGAGAGAGAGAGAGACTGAGAGAGACAGAGAGACAGAGAGACACAGAAAGACAGAGACAGAGAGAGACAGGGAGACAGAGACAGACAGAGATACAGAGACAGAAAGAGACAGAGACAGAAACAGAGACAGACAGAAACAGACAGAGATAGATAGGGAGACAGAGAGACAGAGACAGAGAGACAGAGACAGAGACAGAAAAACAGAGAAAGAGAGAGACAGACAGACAGACACAGAGACAGAGAGACAGACAGAGACAGAGAGAGCCTGAGAGACAGAGACAGAGAGACAGAGATAGAGATACAGAGACAGAGACAGACAGAGATGTACAGGGAGACACAGAGAGACAGAGACAGAGAGTGACAGAAAAACAGAGAGAGAGAGAGAGAGAGAGAGAAGTTCACCATGAACTGTGCAGAGCCTGGCTCAGTGAGCGTAAGGAGGGGCAGGAGCTCTCACACACAGTGCCATGAAGGGAATGAACTAATCCTCGGTTCAACTGTGGCTGAATCCACTAAGCCTGCAGTTCAGCATTTAGGGTGTTGGGGAAGGGGCAGGATAGAGATGAGGCTGGAGAGAAAGGCACAAATTCTTGTAATCTTCACCTCAACAGACCAAGAAGTCATAAAAGTGCCTTCAATCTAGAGATGCACAGTTCTCAGATACACTCAGATGGGCCCAATACAAGCATTGCCGATATGTTTTACCAACACTCCCAGTACACAATTTTGATTGTAAGACTGCTATCATTTCCACAGAACTCAAAACTATTTGAATCTTGAAAACAAACTCTATAAACTTCTTTTCTTTTTTAAAGGACACTGGTTTCATATCAGTCACATGGGCTTTCAGAGAGTGGTCCTTCCCGATGCTGACAGGCGCTGGTGAGCCCTGCGGTTGGGCCCAGACTTCTGCCATCAGACAAGGAGCCAGACTTGCTTACTCTCCCATCTGATTCAGAAAACTCCACCACAGAGGCTCCTTCAGGAAGCTTTCCTGCAAAACCCTCAGCCAGGTCGCACCCTGGAGTGCAGCTGTCCCCAGAACCATGGCCTGCCATCGGCATTGGCATCTGCGGCCACAGTCGCCAACTGGGCTTGGTGCTCCCAAAGCCCAAGACAAATCTTTGGGCTGTGTACATCTTTTGGGAAGTTCCAAGAAAGGGCCAGAATTTCTTATGAAACATTAGGGAAGAAATGGATAGTATCGTTCCCAGGGAATTCTGAAATCCTTCCTGGGCAGCCATCCAACCAAGGAGAGAAAGAAAGAATCTAAGAGAGAGAGAGAGAGAGAGAGAGAGAGAGAGAGAGAGAGAGAGAGAGAGAGAGAGTCACTAGAGTGCTGGGACCCAAGGAGGCTGGGTCCCTGTCATCTGCCTAGCTCCCTGGAGCCCTGGCTGCTGTGGGCGGAGGTTTGCTCTCTCTCCTCCTCCTGCCCCGACCTCCCGTGCTTTTTACCTTGTGGTTATGATGCTAGAACAAGTTGATCCCCCACTGTGCAGAAGATGACAAGGGACCAGGGGGACAAAGCAACATCTGTCTTTGCTGCCCACGAGGAAGCTGATGCCCCTTGTCCTGGAAACCCAGTGGAAGCAGAGACAGCGTTTAGGGTGCTGGAGAAGGCGAGCAAGACACAGACAGTAACTGCCGCCCTGTTCCGCTCCCTGCTGGACTGCTGGAAAGAGCAAGATTGTATTCAAATGACTGATTTTTTTTAGCCCTCTGGAGCCAAACAAATGAGATCTGCAACTCTACGTCTTACTAATCCACTGCGTACTCTTGTCCTTGAAGCAAGCCACATGTTGTCCCATCATGAAGAGCTAGGTCCCAGAGTGTCCTAAGGGTGGGGCACTGTATTTGAGATGATTTTGGTGATTCTTGGGCCAAGGATAATGATTCACCTAGTGAGGAAAGTCATTCTGCTTAAACTTCTTTCAGTCTTCCTAATTAATTCAAGGAGCCTGGTTCCACTGAAGCTATATGTCTTTAACACCTTTCAAATAGTGTGTTTAGTCTCCCTTGTGACAAGACGGCAGGCCTCACCTCAGAGCTTTCAACTGGCTACAGGATATAGCAAGATGTAATAACATAGTTTAACTTTTACTTATTACCAAATTCATTTTAGTTAAGTGAAACAGATCAGCTTTCTATACTGTTAATAATGAAAGTTTCTAATAACACCTAAGAGTTATATAACACCAGGAGACAGAAAATATTTTGTCTACTAAATATGTATTAATTCCTTTAGTTCCCAATCAACCCTGTGAGATAGACCTACCATTATTCCCATTTTATAGACACTGAGGCTGAGAAAGGAGAAAACATGCCCATGTTCACCTAGGTACTAAGTGATAAAGCCGGATCTCAATCCTATCATCCTGGCTCTAGGATGAAGGGAGGGGAGGAAGGTAAACACAAGTGTCCTGACCCTCTAGTCAGTGGCTACCTGGGCTAAGCCCTGGGATCTTGCCTGTGGCCAGTCCACCTAGACAGGGGTAAAGAGCTCTGGCTCAGAATCTGAGCTCTGGTCCAGTCCTTCTTGGCCATACTCCAGCTGAAAGGGCAAAGCCTCATCCTTCTCTCTGGACTGTTTTGTCCTCCTCATCTTTTAACATGGAGGCAGAAAGTACTGTGTTTCTTCCTGGGTTATTAGAAAGATGAGTACGACGCTGACAAATGACAAAATATCAGCCAAACATGGAAGGGGGGGCAGGGTATTTGCAGAAGGACCCAGTTTCCACCTGGCCCTCTTCATTTACTGTCATGGGAGAATGAGGAGGTCACCACCGGAATTCCCACTTGTTTCATCTATGGAATAGAAATGACAATGGCACCGAGCTCAAGGAGGTTTATTCTATTTGCTATTCAAAAACCTCTGGGATCCGCGAGCTGTGTCCTTGAGTGAGTTATTGTGAGGGGTGGCTCAGATCTGCATTGTGTCATTAGTTTTGAAAATCTCCATATTTGAAAAGTACTTAAAAGATATTTTTCATGTTTTAAGTGTTACTCATGTTTTATTATAAGGAAACACTAAAGATAGTTAATGAATGAGAAGGACCGTCACAGACACCTTGGTCTAGAAGCTTTCTGTCTGGCTTTAAATGAGATCTTATCAGACACATGGCTTTTTCACTTCTTGTTTCACTTAAATGGACTCTGGTTTCTCTTCCCTTGGTCCAGGTCCTTTCTACAGCAAAGGGCGAGCCTGCATGTTTCTGACTGGGAGACACTGGGTTTAAAACAGCAGAGTTTAGCTCTCTTAGTTCTGAAGATTGTAAATGAAGGGTCTATGACAGCTGTCAAGAGCCATTAGTGTAACAAGATATCACTCCAAAGTCGGGGGAAAGTCCTTTTGTCTACGTGGAGCTTGATCCCTTCGTATATTTGGGGCCTCATCAAAGGAGAGGTTTGAGATAAGTTTTGCTCATTTTCCACATATAACTCACAAAATTGCTTGATTTAAAATGCAACTTCTCTCTTCCATTGGTTATTCCTGAAACTTTCTTTTTAAAAGCATTAAAATGAACGGAGTAACACACCGCAGTGTAGTAGGAATGTTTTAAAGAGACAAAAGCATATCCCAGTAGAGCGACAAAGACGTAGCTTCAGTGGATGAAAGTGCAGAAGAGGAGTAGAGCTTGCTTCTGGTCTCAATCAATCCGATCTTACCTAATTTAACAAGTCAAGCAGTTTTGAGTTTTGTAATTGTCCTAATGGGGAAGGGGATGTTATGCTAAGCATGTTCTGTTATGACAACACCATGGGCCTTTAAAGAGCTTTTCATGTCTTTGTATTTTGAAAGTTTTTCACATATTTGAAGTCTTGCCTGGTGGCCAAAAACCCTGGTGTTCTGTGGCTCAGTGGAAATACAGGCTCACCTCCTGCTCCTGATATCCCATTCCCTCCGGCTTTAATTAATACTGTACAATAAAATTCCCACTCTCTAGCCAAACCACCGTTGGCTGTAATCTTGTCAGCTCTCATAAGCCAAAGAGAAACACACACTTTTTCTTGTTGTTCACTCGCATGTGTCTGCTATTTAATTTCCAGAGGAACCTCATCTTGCTGTTCCACATTCCCCTTTCCTCCCTTCTGTTTATTTATTTGCTTTCCATATTTTCTTCCCAAAGAAAACCATAGGTAACGAGCTTTGTGAGTTGAATACTGAAGATTCTAATGGCAGATGCCTCAGTTCATGACAACTTAAGTGCGCTCACCAAATTGCAGCGTGCAGTGGAGGAAGAATTTAAAAAGCTGCCATAGCCAAACAGAGAGAGGCTTTATCTAAGAACAGCAATAGAGAAGGGGTGTGCTGCCAACCATCGGCAAACACGTGTAGCAGGAGTTGCTTCAAAATCTTGGAGGTTGAATGTCAATGGTGCTTTTCCTCTTGACATGTACAACACAGTGTACCTCACAGGCTGCTGAGTTTGACACTGGCTTCTGCTTGAATGAATCAACTCCAGCACACTTCCTTCTAAGTATTCACGGGTGGCATCAGTGCCTACCCCTTGTTTTGTGTCAGTGGGGTGGGGGAGGTCAGATCATCTTTATCGATAGAAGTATTACTAGAACCTTCATTCCAATTGTCTCAGTTACTCTTCTCTTGTTGCTGGGACAAATACCTAACACCCAAAATGAAGGAAGGAAAGGTTTATTTAGCTTACAGTTACTGGGGGTTTCAGTCCATACTCGGCTGGCTTCAAGGCAGAGCAGCACAGGACAGAGGCCAGCACTTCTTGGTGGCAGAACAGCAACAATGGCAACAGGGAGAGTCTGTCTCTCTGTCTCTCTTACGTAACATTCAGGCTCTCACCCCAGGCTGGGGGAAGTACTCACACCCATAATCCCAGCAGTACTAAGATCCATAGTACCAGTGGATCATGAGTTAATCTCAAACTCTAGAAGTCCTCACCCCATGGCTGCATGGGGTTTTGCGGGATAAGTAGACACAAACTATAATACCAATAATCCCATCATCATAAACATCACCCACAGCCACAAATCAGAATCTTCAGTCTCCACCACAAAATATCCAGGCCTATGTGCTTTTCATGTTATTGATACTATAATATTGCATCGTTTCTTAGTACCTTGAAAACATTTTTTGGTTCTTTATTACCAATATTGGTTTTTTGCTACTTTCTTTTCTGTTAAATTACTAAATACAAATTCTATGTACTATGGTAAGGTAATGGAAAGAAATTGTGCACTTTTACCCAGCTAGTAGAAGTGAAATGGCTGTTGAAAACCTTTAACTCCAAATTCTCTGGCTTTCATGTGAATGGAATTTTACCTCTAATGCAGCATTAATGGGGTTTTGAACTGAATTGCCTTATGGGGTTTGATTTCCCTTTTAAAGAAGCTGGTGTTTGACTGCATATTCAAACACGGCATGTATTCTTATGAGCGATGTGAGATTCAAATAAACACAACGAGTGTGTTCATTTTGATGACCTCCCCGTCACACATTCAAATAAACACAAATGTTCTCAAATGTATAAAAGCAGCTGTGTTTATGTCAGTGTGCAAAGCACTAGATATATACATTCGGATTCTCTCATCTATCTGGAACCGTGTACCTCTGTGCATCGTTAAAAATTTAGTGGAAAATCAGGCATGGGGCACGTGCAATGTGCAATTTTCAACCATACGTACATCTCTAAACAAATTTTCTTCAAGCACGTTACTGACATTTGTTCTAATTGAAGATGAAGCCTGGAGAAACTTTGAAGTTTCTGAAAACAAAACAAAGCATGATGCAAGTCGCTACCACAGGGCATGGCATCTCTAAAGTATTCAGGCAGCACCAGTAAGTCACCTTCCTCCATATTCCGATGACCTTCAAGAGTTTTGTTTCTTGTCTTTCACTTCCTGTCTCTCTTCTTTCCTTCCATCCCTCAGTCCCTTGCTTTCCAGGTTAAGCAAAACCGAAGTTCTGTCCCCTCACGCCTCCCCTCACTCCTTTCTTCCCTTTCTTCTTTCCAAGCAATGCACGCAACATGGCAGCTTGAGTTAAGCATCTTTCTTGTTTGCTTTAAATCTCACAAATGTGAGATTTGGCAGATCTTTATTTAGAACCTCAGCTGGAGAAGCTCAACTATTAATGCTGGGTTAATGCTATACTTTCTATAAGAGAACCAACCTTGGCTTTGTATGTCGGAATAAAACAACACTTCTATCTTGAATTATTTCTAATCTAACTACAGTTTTCAGGGCTCTAGGAAAATCCTCCGCCGCCATTTTGCTGGCAGAGAGCAGTAACTAGAATAAACAAACAAAAAAAAAAATCTAAAGTTGATCCAGGCCTACCTGTGGACCAGAGACTGCTCTAAGCCTCTGGAATGCTTTATCTTCTGTCACTCCCAGCACCCTCTGGGGAAGGTGTGACCACACTTACACCTATGGGAGGGCAAAGAAGCTCTTTCTCAAGATCCCAGGCAGGCTGCTTGCTGGTCACCTGAGCATACTCAATCCAGACCTTTGGGTTTACAGAATCTGTTAATCCAAATATTTACATGTCATATCCCAATTTTTAAATGTTAGCAAAAAATTACTAAGAATTATTAAGAAATTCAAATTGTTAAGAAACTCTATCAGCTAAAGAAAACATACAGCTGCTGGATTAAGTACTGGAGCTGCCAGTTTACCTTTGTTAATTTCAGGGATGCTGTTTTTAGTTTTTTACTGTTACAAAACCTATTCATAAGTCAGATTTGGAGGCCGAAAACTCATATTGCCATCTGAATTTTATCAATTCTTAAGTTAAGTGATCTTGAACAATCACATTCACCTAGTTTTTGTCTCCTCATCTATAAAACAAAGATAATTCCTGTCACAGGAGAAGTAGTGTGAGAACCGCACAATTCTATAGTCTTGTGCAGTATTTATACTGAAGCGCTTACCAACTTAAGCATTCTATAATTAGAAGCTATTGTCATCTGCCTGTGTCTAAGTGCATGCAGAAGACACGCACGTTCACCGAGGACTGGGCCTCGCACCAGGACGGTGGCTTGCCGCCCACCAGCAGTGGCATCCGTGCATCTTATTGACGAGCATTCTGTAACCTGGAGAGGTTAAGAAAATGGCAAAAGCCAGCCAGAGTAGGGCTGAAATTCCCATGGGGTTTTCTTTATTCTATCAGTCATGACACGTTAGTGGCAGCCGGACTTGTCAAAGGGTCTGCTTAGGACCTGCTAATTTTTACAAAGCTCCAGATTAGTGAGTCCCTATGAGGAAAGGAAAACACACAGCATGCAGGTGAAACAGGCCTTGCTAGGGCTACACAGACCCCTATCCCCACGTCCCCATGCTGCGCATGGAGATGATAGATGCCTGGCATGAGAACAGAGCAAGTGTTCTGATCTCTCTTTCCCCAGGGTGTGGCACGGGGCCCTGAGCTCTGCCTGGCCTCTGCCATGTATCCTACCCCAGGGGAGTGCAGGGGTGCTGCCTGCTGTCACAGCTCGGCCACCCACAGGGGAAAGCCATGTTGGCAGATACTGACCTTTACAGTCTGCTGGTGATTGGGGATCCCTCCCCAACTACATCGTCCCTCTGTGTTCTGTTCCAGTTGCTTCCAAACTATGTTAGGGCAGAGATATGCTGTGTTTCAAGGTCCCTGAAAGCCTAGGACAAGGTTGAGAGCATGAAAGAAAGCTTCCTCTTCTTTGGCTCTGGTGGTCTCCCACACAGGCCTCCTTCCTGAACACTGTTCTGTGAGCATGAATCCTCCCCTTGACCAAGGAATCTCAGACTTAAAAGATTTCCATTACCTGAGGACAAGGCCAGGCAGCTCCCTGTGCAAGCCCAGAGGCCTAAGTCAACCTGGGAAAAAGGATCTGGCTCTTTATAAAAGTCATTTGTCTTTTAGGGTAGGACCTTTATAATCGGGACCTCTTTATAGAGTTCAGTGATCTGTGGGGGAAAGGCAGTTTCTTTTCAGCTAATTTCTGTTCAAGCCCCAGTCCTAATTCTTCTCCAGTCATTAAAGAAGAAAGAAATTTAACATGGCTGTGTAATGAATACCCAGCCCCATGGAATTGTAGGAGGGATGGTTTCCCCAGCAGATTCAACGGTGGTAATGATAACAATAATCAATACAAATTAGGCACATGCTTCTGTTTTAATGCACTTAGTAACCAGATCTCTTGTCCTCAAATAAGTCTAAAGGAGAACTGTGTTTTCTCCTAAGCGACTGAGAGCTGTTGTGAGGGAGATGTGCATCTGTGTATGTGTGCGTGCATGCGCGTGTGTGCGTGAATGCACGTGCACGCGTGCTTGAGTGTGTTTGTGTGTGTTCCCTTTTCTCTTAGGGATTCTATAGCTTCCTTCATTCTTCGCCTCTCTCATATTACAGAAAGAAGGTAATTTTTCCTGGCCATTTACTAAAGCTCATTAAAGACTGGAAAGAACAAACAATGCTAGTCCTCAGAGACTACCATTCAAAGTCACTCTACAATTCTCTGTTCTAATACTTGAGACAAATTAATTATTCCTTAGTGAAAAGTGTATAATTCCTATTCTTCATTTTTGGGGGTAGGGAATAATAATGGGAAGTTTCTATCTGAGTGAAAAGCTGTCTGTGCTGAAGGGAAATGAGAAAAAATGTGTGTTCTGAGAGGAGTAAAAGCAATTATTCTAATAATAATTCCAAGAATATTAATGTCTTTTAAAAGTAGATTGCCTTCAAATAAACACAGAGGATGAAGCAATGGGAGGCTGGTTTATTTATTAATCATTCCAAATGTGCATTCTTCTAAATGAACAACTGCACGATCAACTTTACCGGCACATATTAAATTTAGTTAAACAGCAACTTGCAAATGTCTCAAAACTTTTGTAACCAGAGACTAATTTGTTTAACACATTTAAAATGTTATATTGATGTAAAGCCCCACATATTAAACTTCAAAGGGAAAAGCTCTTGAGAGTTCCTCACTTTAAAGACTCCATGCTGGAAATGAGACAGAGGCGAGGCTCATTCTACATTCTCCTGTTTTGTTTTGTTTTTAAACACGAGATGGTCTCTGGCCTGGCCCTCATCCTCTGCTCTGTGTTTGGTCATCTGCAGAGCAGCAAGTATCTGACTGTGGAGCCCGTAAGGCGATGGTTAAGAAAGGTCTAGTGTTTCCCTTTCATCTCTATTAATTAATCCTGGCTCCGTGTGCCCAGAGTACGTTGCTGTTGACATCACCTTTTCCTTACACTTTAAAGAGTCCCGAGAGAGACCCACTGCAGAACAAAACTGGACAAAGAGTACATTTGGTAACCATTTTATTTCTCAATTACCAACCTAAACGTATGGAAAAGATTTGTGTGCTATCCGATTTACACAACAATTATGCTTCAAAAGTTTAGAAATAAATAACTTTTTGCTTGGACTCATTAGTTCGTCTACCAAATGTAATTGGTGTCAACTAACGAGTTTGCTCCATGGCTTGCCCTTAATTACTGATAAAAGCTAAATTGCAACTCTATCCAATCAGCAACTAGTTTATTCATGAGAGTATAGTATTCTTTAAAAAGCTCTGTTTGTTCTAATAAGTGGTTTTGTGTTTGGCTGAAACCTTCCATAAGCCCCTTTAACGTAAGCAAAGGACTCTTAATAACTATATACAGTGAAGGAATAGCATTACTGCCTTTATTCAAACAGATGAAACAAAGGAAACGCTTTATGAGTTTCAAATGTATACATCATAAACTTACCAGGTCCCCAAATCTCATCCATCTGGCGGGAAGTAGATATTAGTACCCACAAGACTGATATTGAGAATTTGTTTCCTTTCCTAATGTCTCAAATTGTTCTTAAGTATCCCTTGCCTTCTGAAGGAGTGAGAAACAAGAGAACCTCGACAGTGGTATGAGGCATGTTAAATCCTAATGGTATAAGCAAGAGTTGGCCAGGGCTGAAATCTCATATTAAAAATAATAGGCATCCTGGAAACAAGAGTGTTAAGAGATAACATGTGGTGGAATCATGCCGGGAGGGTTGGGAAGGGAAAACCCACATGCAGAAACTCCATCCCAAAGACAGCCCTCTCTGTGCTTGTTGTTGTTTTCAGAAAACAAAACAAACCTCATTGGGGTTATTATAAATTCAGAACGTTGATTCTCACTTTATAATAATTAAGAAGCTTTTGCCTATAATCATCAGAAAATACAGTTAAGTGTTCAAAATAATAGGGCTTCTCTTTTTACATAATGAGAAAGTAGAAATTGAGAGTTCCTGATTTGATTAATCCAGGGACCCATTGATGTCATTAAAGTCACAAGTTCTTAGTATCTTCCTAATCCCTCTGCTTGATGTGTTGGTGACTCCCTCTGGTCACCAGATGGGCTAGGCAGGAGGTCGAGGCATCTTATGCTCATGTAACAGGGGCATCTGAAGTCAGAAGCCATGTGCAGTGTCTTCCACTACAGTTTATTATTATTATTATTATTATTATTATTATTACTGTGGTTGTTTGTTTGCTCTAATAAAGACAAAGGGAACCTTTCATATCTCCTTGGTCAAAATGGGACCATGTGCTGACTTCCAAACCAATCTGTTGCAAAGAGTATCTTATGCTTACACTAATCATAATTTACCTCCAGAGGCTCTGGCAGGGCTCAGGTTCCTATAACATACTTGACCTTTTGGGACCTGAACAAAACCGTGATTTTACTGGAGAAGAGAAAGGGGCTGGTGGTGAATGATTTGCTGGAGAATTTCTGTCACATGCTTAAACTGATCATTCCATGGTAACCATAATCAGTGACTTCCAGCCTGACGTAAAGGATCCAAGTAAATATGAGTTCAGAGGACAAAGCTGAGCGTGACGTCCAGCCTGTTGTGGCTTCTCATACTTGTGCTCCTGACAAATCACCCTGCAATAAATTAGATCATGTCCTGGCATTGGGGGGGGGGGGTGCACATGACCAAGTGATGAAGGGACAATAGTGCAAAAGGGGGCTAGAGAAGGCTCTTCCACTAACTTGCCGATTCCTGGACCTCTGCATAGCTCATCAACTTCACTGTAAGATGAGAGGCTCTAACCAGAAGATCCCTAATACCTCTTTTCACTTTGGAATTTGATAGATTTTCCGCTGTACTCACCGCCATCTGGTACACCTTCTTCATCTCTTCACTCTCCAACTGATACAAATAGCATGTCAAATTCTCTTTCTGCCTTTGGATGTTTCTTTTCCCTTAACTCTTTCTTCTAAGACTAGAGCAGAAGAGCTTGGAGGACAAGACAAGCTTGGCTTTGTTGTTCAAAGTGCTCTGCTCACACATGGCAGGGCCTGTGCCATTATTTCCATATTTTTATAGAAGCTTTTGATATCTTTAGATTTTACTAATAGAGGCAGCAAAGGAACATTTATGAGACAGAAGCATTACACTTTAGCCTGTGATCACGAGCCTAAGTCCAGGCCTGGTCCCACAGGGTCATAATTTTTGCGAATAAAGCAGCACTGCCAGCTTCTTAATACTACCCACGCATTTTATAAGCCCAATTTCCATAAATGGCAGCAGAGTTAGAGGTTGTAAGAGAGACTAGTTACCATAACCCGCCTTGGTCTTAGAGACAAATGACAATGGAATGTTTAGCTTTAAGGGACTTTATGAAGGAAAGTGAGAGGGCTTTTACTAGAGACTAGAGAAGCAGAAACTGAGAGACTCAGAATTTTGAGGTTCATGTCATGCATGTTGGGTTCTTTTTTTTGAAAATCTGTAGCATTGTTTTCCTTAATACTTGCTTAGGGGTAATTTTTTTTTTTTTTTATCATTTATGCACTTGATCAAACTGAGCTTATTCTTCTGAGGTTGACAAGCAGTGGCTGTAGAAAAAAAAAAAAAAATCCATGCAATGAATTCCTTTTTTTGCAGTTGATGGTATCGTTGCTTAGTTTTAGAAGTCAAGATAGCATGATTATTTTGAACTTTGTAGCACTGTATACGAATACCTGACACTCAAGACATCACAGGCTCAATAAGAGTACCATTTTACTCCGTGCCCCAATTCAGTTTGGCTCTAACCAAGACAAAGTTTGGAACATCTATACAACACAAAGTATTGTGGCAGACACTGTTCCCTGCCTCAGGACCAACCATTTCCCTGGCTCTACTCCTCTCCTAACCTGTTCCTGATTCCTTTTTCAGGCAGATCATCTGTTGATTCCAAGAAAGGTGCTTGTCTTGCTCAAGCCAGAGATTTAATCCTGATTGGCCTAGGCCTGAGCAAATGACCTTGTTTTAGCTAGAGAAACTGAAAATGGAGGAAGGCTGATGCATACTTCTTCTCCATAAAGACAACTTACCGAATCAGTGAATTCTTTCAGTCATCATTTTAGCTTCTTAGCAGCATTCGCAGATTTGAGTGGTGTCCCCCTTGCAATGTTTTCCTTGTGTGGCCTCTGGTTCTCTCTGTTCTATTGTCTTATTTTTTTCAGTTGTTAACTTTCTCCTCTTTGTGGCTTCTAAAGTTGGGGCTCCCTTGGGTTCAATAATTACCCTCTTTTCTCTCATTCTGTG